>PVIU01019152.1:0-37109 GCA_004026605.1 Ondatra zibethicus | reverse complement strand
TACAAATTATGAGCCTGCTTTGAAATTTTGTCACAGGTCCAATTAATTGGATAATTGTTAAAATTGGATTTTGTTTTATATTTATACAAAGTAGACTTTAGTTTGGGGTGATATTTTGAAATGATATATTCTTGATAATATAGAAGATAGAATTTTGCTTTAATGTTATAGTTGAGACATTAAGAAATAGTTTTTTTTTTCAAAGTTTGCAAAGGTGCATAGTTTTCTTCAAATAACTGAGATATTTGAAATTTGCTTGCTTTTTAAGCAAGGTCAGGTTGGACTGTCTGTTATTCTTCTGCCTGGCCTCACAGATACAGTTCAATACCATCACTTTAACAGATGGATTTTTTTTTTCATTGTACAACTGGCATACTTTGTGGAGATTATGGACGATTATTGGGGGACTCATTCTCATTGCTCTTTATGTGCAAGTACTGACCTCTTAGAAAGTACCAGCTAACATGAAACAGATCTGAGATTCAGCTACTTGGAACTGGATAGACTCTTAGTTCAAGTAGGCTAAGCTTACCCTCCTGAACCTGAAGACTCTCCAAGCATACACACACTCACACTTTTGTTTGGCTATTTGCTCTCGTTTTTTACAGACACACAACACAGGCATTTCATTTCTAAGAAACCTGAGGGACTGTCCTTCCTGTCACTGCCTGTGTTGGGACAGGTGTCATGGTCTCTGTTCCCATTACATTCAGTGCTTTAGTTAGTTGGTTTCATAGCTTTCCATTCATGACTGATGGCTCAAAGAAATAGAACTATGTTCAGGATCAAAAGGATTCTTTTCTTGAAAATTACCAGCATCTAACACAGTGTCTAGCCATAGTAAGATGTATCTAGCAACAGTTGTGTTAGGTAAAGAAATTCTTGGGAATATACTCAGAGGTTGTACCTAACACGCACATGACCCTGAGTTTACTGCCCAGCATTTTTAAAAGGAGAGAAAAAACTGTTCCTAGCTTGTTTGTCATAAAGGCCTAAACTTATTGTTATCGTGTGTGTTGGGTGACAGGTGTATGTGTGTGGTGTGTGTGGGTACATGCCCAAGAGAATGAGGCCAGAGAGCTCATCAGGTGTCTTTCTCAATCTTATTTATTTATTTGTTTATGTATTTATTCATTTATTTTTGTTTTTCGAGACAGGGTTTCTCTGTGTAGCTTTGGAGCCTGTCCTGAAACTCACTCTGTAGACCAGGCTGACCTTGAACACACAGAGATCTGCTTGCTTCTGCCTCCTGAGTGCTGGGATTAAAGGCGTGCACCACCGCCTGGCTTTCCTCTCTACCTTATTACTTTGACACAAGGTCTCTCTGGACTAGAATTTTGCGATTTGGGCTAATCTAACTGACTAGAGGGCTCTCTGGATTCACCTGTGTATGTGTATGCCCACCGGTCCTGGGGTTACAGGCATGTTCGACCTCTAGGTTCTGGGAATTCACATTGAAGTTCTTATTTTATGGTTGCAGATCAAATGGGGCCTGGCTTTAACTTTTTCTTTTTCTTTCTTTCTATTTTTTTTTTTTTTTTTTTTTTTTTTGGATAGTGGATAAATATTTTGCAGTCTGTTTGTAGTTTTCTTTTTTTAATGCATTCTTACCTGTTAAAACATGCTAATACAAGATTAAATTGCATTCATAGAAATCCTCTATGGACAAAATGCAGCAGTTGAACAGTGTAAACCAGGAAGCCATGATGAAGCTAGAGAAACTCAAGTAAGTGGGAGTTTACAAATAAGACGAATCCAGTTGCCGGGTACGAACCAAGCAGTGAGTAGTTGATTTGAGTGCCACCGTCCACAGCCAGTCTCACTGTCTGCCTGAATAAATGGGAGGCTGTTCCAGTCCCCGTTTCCAAAAACAAATCTGTGTTTTCCTTCCCTGGCTCTGAGTTGTCACTGGTTCTTTCTTGTTAGTGCAATGTCCACCTGCCCCACTGCGTACGATAGTGCAGCAAAGTTTTGCTGTGTGTGGAGGGTTGGTTCACTCTCCAACCAAGAGCTCCAGCGGGGCTCCCAGCATCACCCCTACTGCTCGCTGTGGAAAAGGATCAAAATCGGAAGTACAGCCAACTGAGTGTGTGCTGGTTTTCTCTATTGTAGAATTAAGTTGTTCTGTGGAGCCAGCATAGATTGAGGGCTGTCTGCACTGATTGTGAGCAGTCAGATTTGGTTTGCTTGATTCTAGTCTATTGATGTCTTTGAGGTTGTCTGTTTAAGGTCTCTGGTAAAATTGCCTTTATAGGCAACAGTAAACTAAGAGACTGGGAGTGAGAGACACATATTACAATTTAGCATGAGAAAAATAAATCCCAAACTAAATCTCAGGAAAATGACAGCTGGGAGAGAGTGTCTGCAGCGTATGATGCAAAGCATTGCTAAGCTGGTGGCAGGGCCCATATTGCGTTCCTAGTATGTGAAGAGTTCTTACAGACCGAGAGGATAAATGTTAACTTTATAGAAACACAGGCAAAGGCAGAATCAAAATAAATGGCTAAAACTGTTGGGGGAGCCTGCTTGCTCGTTCCCAGCTGCTCAGAGCAGAAATAACCACACAGAAACTATATTATTTGTAATATTGTTTGGCCAATAGCTTAAGCATAATTTTAGGTAACTCATATCTTAAATTAACCCATTTCTATTAATCTCTATATTGCCACTTGGCTGTGGTTTACTGGGTAAAGTCCCCTGGTGGGGCTACTTGGCTTCTCACTGACTCCGCCTTCTTTTTCCTCCTCTGTCTGCTTGGAACTCCCACCTTGCCCTATTTTGCTAAGCCACTGGCCAAAAGAGCTTTATTCATTAACCAATAAAAGCAACACAGACAGAAGGACTTCCCACACCACTTCCCCTTTTTGTGTTTAAATAAAAAGGAAGGTTTTAACTTTAACAAAGTAAAATTATATATAACAAAACCGGTATCATTTCCACCTAGCTCTACTCTGTCCTATCACAGGCCAAAGCAGCTTCTTTATTCATTAACCAATAAAAGCAACTCATAGACAGAAGGACCTCCAACACCATAATACCTTAGACAGTCTAAAGTAAAACTTAGACCTTTGGAAATTGTCGTAGTTAGGGTTTCTATTGCTGCAAGGAAACACCATGACCAAAGAGCACGTTGGGGGAGGAAAGGGTTTATTTGGCTTACACTTCAGCATTGCTGTTCATCACTGAAGGAATTCAGGACAGGAACTCTTAACAGGGCATGAATCTGGAGGCAGGAGTTGATGCAGAGGCCATGGATGGAGTGCTGCTTAATGACCTGCTTCTCATTACTTGCTCAGCCCACCTTCTTATAGATTCAGAACCAGCAGCCCAGGGATGGCACCACACACCACTGGATGAGTCCTCCCCCACTGATCACTAAATGAGAAAATGCCTTACAACTGGGTGTGAAGGAGGCATTTCCTCAGCTGAGGCTCCTTCCCCTGATGACTTTATAGCTTGTGTCAAGTTAACACAGACCACTGAGTACAGATACTAGGTGCTGATGGAAAGCATGGTAACATAGGAGAGTGGCTGGTCCCACACTGGGAAGTGTGTGGTGCTGGGAGCCAAGGCCAAGTTAGGGAAGCTAGCATTGACAACAGAGGAATACTGTGGCCATTCTAGTGGGAGGGACGGTGGATGGCTGTGTGCATGTGGGGCCGATGATGGTATAAAATTGAAGGCTTTCGTCTGATTATTTTTCTTCCAGTAGAAGATAAAAGTCATCTATTAAATGGTTATCTTGAAGGTATATAATTTTGAAACAAGGAATCAGACCCTTTATTTAATTATCAAAGGCATAAGTTTTATTTGTATCTTTCAAATTTCAGAATGCACACACTTTTTTGATGTGTTTTTTTTTGTGTTTAGTTCGGTTCCAGTTGAAGAGCAGGAAGAGTTCAAGCAGTATATGGATGACATTCAGGAGCTGCAGCACTTGCTGAACCAGGAGTTTAGGCAGAAAACGGTATGTGTGGGCCTTTAACATGTGGCTGTGGGGGGCGGGTACACAGCTGGCTTTCAGTTACTGAAGAAGCCATCAACATGTTGCTGTACCTGTTTGTGTTGCCAGTGCTATGTGCACTCTGGATGCATAGAATCCTTGAGTATTCTCTTGTGTTTGGTTCTGCTGTGTGGCTGTGGCACCCTGGGCACTGCAGCAAACACTCAAGGGGCGTTGGGTCAGTTTATGTATTTATGGGAAATACGGTAGTGTTCTACATCCAGCCTGCACTAGCTCAAAATACTTAGTTCTCAGCTTCAGGTTAGCTTGTGGTACTTTCCCTGTATTTCTGTGAAGCTGGGGTTTGGGTCGTTTGGCATGAGTAAAAAAAAAGCAAAAGGAGCAAATCAATGAGAAAAAATGATAATTTTCAGGTCTCAGCTGACTCTAAGTTGCTTGAGTTTTTGTGCTGCTCAGTAGATCCCACACATACCTAATGAGTTACTGTTTAAAAAAGAACTTTCCCTTTCAATTTGCATTATTAATTTTTGAAGTGTTACAGTGGTGCTAGGACAGATTATGCAGTTATTTATTTTTAATTGCTAAAGTATTAGTGTTAGACAAGGGGAAGGTTGATTTGGGCTCACAGTCTCAGAGGGTTCAGTTCATCATGACAGGAAATCATGAATGGGAACGGGAAGCTGAAAGGAGTGCTCCCCGCTGAAAGGAGTGCTCCCCGGTGCCAAGGCAGTGCACATCCTCCTGGGCCTGCTTTCTCAGGCAGGTAGCTCTGCAGCCTCCTGACAGTCTGTTCAGGTTTGATCCATCAGTGGGTTGGCTCATCTGTTAGGTCAGAGTCCTCATGAATTAGTTGTCTCCAGAATCACCCTCACATGCACAGCAACGAGCAGGCCTCACCAGTCCAAGGCTTTCTTAATCCATTTGTGCTTCTGTGAGACTCCCCATCAGGCCTGAGGATAAAGCAAGTTGGACATTCTCATTTCCTCTTCTTGTTACCTTTATTGAATGAGGAAGTAGCTAGTGTTTTAATTTTTGGGGTTTCAAATCATTATAACACAATTGTTTTTTTTCTCTTAGACAGTGCTACAGGAGGGGCATGCCCAAAAGAAATCAGATATTTCAGAGAAAACCAAGCGTTTGGTAAGCATCCCCTCTGTTACCTCGCGTTTGAAGTCTGAGTACCCTGCAGTGTTTGAGCTGTGTGACTGTCAGTAGTTCTCCGTCACCGTCTCCCTTCAGAGGTGGCCCACCACCTGGCAACGTTTTCAGCTTAAATCCAGAAACTATTATAAAAGAAAAAAGAATAACATCAACACATGGAAATGTATGAAGAGAATAAAATGTACCCAAAGTTTACCATATAGGAATGCACTTAACACACACACACACACACACACACACTTTAGGTGCTATTACTTTGGGTACCAGAAGAACAAAAATAAATTTTTCAAACTCCAGCCAGGTCACGTAGTTAATATGAAAACACATCAAATACATTATGATTAAATACACGTAATTTTATACACATACTAAATACGTAATTAAAAATTATGATTTTACCATTGTGTGTACTCGTGCTGCTTATGGAAGGGATGTAGAGGATGAGAGGAGATTTTCAAGGATCCATGGATCTCAGGAACAGGATGCTGTGGTATCTTTGGGGACCATGCTGATCTCGGAGATGCCCTTGAAGAGTGTTAAGTGTCACACAAAGGAGCTTGATCTGTAGCCAGGGTGGTCAGAATTCAGCTTTACCCAGTTACGGCAGGCATGAGCAACACTGTTGGATTATTCGAACAGTAGTAACCAATTTTGTTGTCTGGCCTCATTGGTAAAAATGTCTCTCAACAGAATGAACTAAAGTTGTCAATGGTTTCTTTGAAAGAAGCCCAAGACAGCTTGAAGAGTAAAATTGCGGACTCTCCCAAGAAGGTAGAGAACTGTAAAGAGAAGATGAAAGACACTGTCCAGAAACTCCGGAACTCCCGGGTGAGTGCCCTGTGTCGTGTGTTACTTTCTGAATTATCTGGTGTCTATACAGATTGTGCTCTTTGGTGGAGTGGAGAGGAAAGAAATACAGCTCCAAGGTAGCTGCTGGCTCACTGCAGCAGCTAAGGCTTCGCGCTGGTGGCCTCGTGGAAGTGCTGTCGTGTTCTTATGAGGACGAATCACTCCATCTTAGAGAAGAAACGTAGAAAACAATTTTGCAAATAATTAATAACTAAAAATTACAATGTGAACTATGAAATCATAGAGTGTGTCGGTGAGCACAGGGACGTGAGAAATCTTTGTTTCTCCTGATCATTTTTGCTTCAAATATAAAACCGCTATAAAAAGTTAAGTCGGTTTTCAAAGTAGCATTAAAATAGAGGATGCTTGAAATAAGGAAGCGAGAGAGCTCAGTTTGTATCTGTGGGAGTCTGGTAGGAGGGGGCATGGGAATTTGTTTTAGCGTCTGATCACTCAAGGCAGAAGAAACATGTTCAAGACCAGGGGCTTCTCTGAGAGGAGGAGTGAAGTGAGAAGGGACAGAGTTAGAGGTGGGCAGACAACTTGACTCCTGTTTTGAACCAAAATTTTAAAGTTAACATATCCAAGTAATTCCCAATAGTGAAAACTGTCACTAATAATAGAGGAAAAAAATTCATCAGAACAGAAATGGAGCCCAGGAATAGCTTTGATAGTTTCTGTATTTAAATGGCTGCTGTATTTAAAGCTGATGGATCTTGGAGTTTATCTACGTGGTAGGGTGTGCTTACTCAAGCCCTGGACCTGACTCCACCCTCCAATGAGAAGGGTTGTCTGTTCCTCTAGTAGAAAACAGCTGGTTATTTATGAAAATCAATCGTTATGTGGATTAGAAATTTAAAATTTAACAGATTTAGAACATGTATATAATCTTTGACCAAATGAACACACACACCCTACCTCCACAGTCTGACTTTTTAGCCGAGACTAACCTGGAACTCCTCATTCTCCTGCCTCAGCCTCCTGACGGCTTAGGTTATAGGCTAAATGTTTTTAGATTGACATGCTAAAGTCTACAGAGAGACAAGACCTACTGAAACATTTTCTGAGCCTGTAAAGAGTTTTGTTTAGGTTTTATCAACTGGACATATTTGGGAAGAAATAATCTCAACTGAGGAATTGTCTCTATCAGATTAGCTTGTAGGACATTTTCTTTACTAGTGATGGATGTGGGAGGTTCCAAATTCA
This sequence comes from Ondatra zibethicus, assembly GCA_004026605.1. NCBI lineage: Eukaryota > Metazoa > Chordata > Mammalia > Rodentia > Cricetidae > Ondatra > Ondatra zibethicus. Next base: position 29,929 of record PVIU01019152.1, on the reverse strand, counting down.
CTGTGGGTAGTGCCAGCACCAGGCAGATAGTTCCTGGGTTTTATAAGAAAGCAGGCTGAATAAGTCAGCCTAAGCAGTGGTTCATGGCCTCTCCTTCAGTTCCTGCCTCTAGGTTCTTGTCTTGAGTTCCGCCCTGACTTCCCTTCATAGTTGACTGTAAGATGTAAGCTAAAATTAACTCTTTCCTCCCTAGGTTGCCTTTAAAATTTGTTTGTTTGTTTGTATTTTGTGTGTATGGGTGTTTTGCCTGCATGCATCTCTGTGGACTGTGGGCCTGGTGCCTTTGGAAGCCAAAAGAGGGCATCAGACCTCCTGGGATTGACATTGCAGACAGTTGTGGGTTACCATGTGGCAGTTGGGAATTGAATGCAGTTCCATTGGAAAAACTAGCATTCTTACCCATTAAGCCATGTCACTAGACAACCCCAGGTTGCTTTTGATTGTGGCCTTTATCACAGCAACAGGAAGCAAACTAAGACTTGAAGGAATATTAGATCCATTATACACAAAGAGTGTTTAGAAATTCATAAAATAAATAGAAATGAAATGTGAGCAATAATAATTAGGTCCTTTTCTGAGGAGAAATTTAACTGGTTAAAAAGGTAAGGCAGGGAGTTGCTTAATGAGGGTAAGGAAAGATGTCTGCAGTGGTATGTGGTTCGAGTAAATATACATTCCTTTTGTATTTTAAATGAGATTATCTTTTAAAGAATCATCAGGTGCTAATAATAGTTATTATATAAACAAATAGAAAGATATTAATAGATAATGTGGCCTCCCTGAAGTATCAGAAGTAGTTCAAGAATTAGCAGAACACGCCTTTGGATTGTTTTGGTGGTGCTTACAAACAACCACAGGGCTTTGTAGGCACTAGGCAAGCATTTGCAAGCTAAGCTGTACCCACCCAGAGTGAGCTCTTTCCCACACACACAAAGAATCTTGGAAAATTAGTAGTGAGTGGTCAAGTATTAAAGTAGTGCCAGTTTTCTTTGTTATGGGTATTTGGAGTTTTAAAAGCATCTTTAGGGATGTGGAGAGATGGCTCAGTAGTTAAGAGCCCTGACTACTCTTCCAGAGGAGATAGGTTCGATTCTCCTCTGGAAGAATTGTATGGCAGCTCACAACTGTCTGTAACTGCAGTCTAAAGGATCCAATGCCTTTGTTTGGTCTCCTGGGCACCAGGCATGCCGATGGTGCACAGACAAGCATGCAGGCAAAACAGTCATATGCATAAAATAAATAAATAATTAGAATGTTTTAAAAGAGGCGTTATTGTTTGACACGTCAGTAGCAGTGCCTTGCTACTGAACTGGGAACTTAATTGTTGTGCGTTCTTGAGCTTTCAGAGCCCAATGTAGAAATCATTGAAGAGCAAACGAATTGAACTTGCAGTTTCATAAAAGAGAATATCAATCTTGTCTTTTTTTTTCCCCTCCCAAAGCAAGAAGTGATGGAGAAGACTGAAATCTATAGAGATTCTGTGGATTGCTTGCCTTCCTGTCAGCTGGAGGTGCAGTTATATCAAAAGAAAATACAGGACCTTGCAGATAACAGGGAGAAGCTAAGCAGCATCTTAAAGGAGGTTTGTATTGGGTGGTGTTTCTGTCATTATTATGTGATGGGCAAAACAGCTTTGGATGCACTTTCACCTTTTGTTACTGTCTTCATAAAGACAAACTAGCTTATTCTGTAGTGTGGTGCGTGCTGAGGAGTAAGCCATCTTCCTCTAAACATCAGGATGTCAGGACTCATCTTAACCTTCAGATGAGATGAATAATAAATTAATATAGCACGGGTTGGTATGTGTTCTGGAATAGAGTAATGAATGTTTTAGCTTGTCCTCACAGATGTAATCACTTATCATCAGTGGCTTAGAGTCCACCTTAGTTCCCATCACTGCACCTGTGTCAACTGAGATGCCCAGCTTACAACAGCATTCTCCATCCTGGATACTGAGAGGCAGCTCTGCCATTCCAGTTTCTCCTATGCTTGAGATCATTTTCACATCTTAGTCCAGGCTACTCCCTGGACCACTAACATTGCAGTAAAAGTTGGTTGTTTTTGACAGAGTGCGGGAGCTAGGAGGTTTACTTTGCCTAGCACATTATCTGACCCACCATCTGGGACCACAGGACAGATCTGCTTTTGGTTCTGAAGTCTGCCTCTGCCCTTCTTTCTTCTACCATCTTGGTTCCTATGCCAGTACTCAGCTTAGGGTCTGGCTGTGGTGTGCCTGTCCCTCATCAGTTCCTGCAGACCAGCAGAGGCGGCTCCTTCCCCTTGTACAGTTGTGGTTTTCTGCTGAGCTTTCAGAGCCTGAAGACTTATTCCAGTTCAAAACTGTTATTCTAGCTCACCCTCGGAGACCCTTTGTTTTCTTTGTAAGTCCTGTTTGCTTGTGTTAACTTTAAATATGCTTCATAAAACAGAGCCTAAACTTGGAGGACCAGATTGAAAGTGATTCATCAGAACTAAAGAAGCTAAAGACGGAAGAAAATTCCCTCAAAAGGCTGATGATTGTAAAGAAGGAGAAGCTGGCCACCACGCGCTTCCGAATCAACAAGAAACAGGAGGACGTGAAGCAGTACAAGCAGACAGTGATCGAGTACGGGCCTCATGCAGCACAGGGGCTTAGGGCGCACATGGAAAGCCGAGAGGCTTCCAAAGGAAAGGATTCTGCTTCCAGTGACTGATGCTATAATTCTGTCTGGGTTCTTTCGCTTGTTTGTTTGGTGTTTTTCTGCTTGTTTGTGGCCTTTTGAGGCACACAGTTCCAGTTCCTTTGTGTTAATCTTTGAAAGAGTTGTGGTACTAGTGTTCATTTCAGTGCCTTTGAGACATAGTAACCTAGAGTTACATTAGGAAAAGAAATCTTAATATTATTCAGGTAAAAATTAATACTTTGTTAATTTCTTCTGCTCATATGTTGAGGTATTTCCCCACTAGAGTCTTCTTGTGAGTCCCAGGAGTGCTTTAGCATACATGCCACAGGGATGTTTGCAGTCTCATTCTGCTAGTCCTTAAACGTGGCTTTGGGACAGATGAGAGGAAAAGACAGAACCTGGGGATTGGGTATTCATTGCCAAATGTGCAGAAAGTTCTACTAACCCACATTTGTGCTGACAGTGCATGGATGTGCACACCGAGGCACTGTAGCCGAACCTTCATCTTACAGAATAGGTTGTAAGGGCTGAAGTGTAGCTTTGTGGTGGAGCACTTGCTGGGAGTCTGCCAGGCTCTGACTTTAATCTTTAACCCTACAAAATAAGGAAACAGAAAGGACAGCTCTCGAATGAAGTAATTCCGTCCACCATTGTGTAACTATAGTGCACCACAGTGTGTGTGGCGTTTGTGGGTTTTGTCTGCTTGCTTTTATATCTGGAAGGGTTCTAGACTTGTTGAGCAAGTACTGACACATGATGCTCTGGGTTCATTACTAGCGTCTTCGGTTTTTTTAAATGCTCGAGAGAAGTTATGTCAGGTGTCTCTGTTCCCCTTTAGAGACTGCAATAAAGTTCAAGACAAACGAGGTGCTGTCTGTGAGCAAGTAACCACCATTACTTTGGAAATCCAGAAGATTAAATCTGGGATTCAGCAGCTGAAAGATACTGCGAAAAGGGAGAAACTGAAGTCTCAGGTGCGTGCTCCTAGGACAGAGAGTCCGGAGGTTAAAACGTAAATTATGTCACTCATGACAGGGTTTTGAGTTCTCTGGAGTGGAACTTGACCCCATGGGTCTTTTGCTTTCCTTCATTTATAGCAGCACTCTGGATACCAGTTCTGCAGACACGCAACTCCTGTGCCTTTTCTCTTACCTGCCTTTCAGGGCGTCACAGAATATAAACACAGTTCTCAAGTCCTAAGTAGATGGACTTTCCCCATGACTTTTAAATTATGTCTCTAGAAACATTTTACCAAAAGCTACCCCAAATAGTGCAGCTCTTCATTCATAATCTTAGGCCTTCTTCTTCATTCTTCTCTATCTTCCCGCTTCTGAAGCTCCTGGTTTGTGATAGCTGAACTCTCGCTGCCGCTATCACCCACTGTCCATACAGTCTGCAAAGATCCTATTACAAAAGAGACTTGAGGAGAAACTTCATCTGACATAAGGAAACCAGAGACTGCTGTCACATGCTCAAGGTGTAGATAATGAGCTGGTTATTAGCAGATTAAAAGTAATACCTGGCTTGAATTTGAACTATCTTTGTTAGTCACAAAAGATGCCCAACCTACCTTATATTCCTGTTGGCTCTGCACGTGTGTCTCACCAGTAATATTAGATGTTCCCTGGCAATACCAGTTGTTCTTTAAACCTTAGCATGGCATGTGAAACTATTCCTAGAATAGCCTTGGGTATAGTCTGCTTTCCATAAATATTTATACAGTTGAAAGGGCACTGAGCACTGTGTCTTAAAACTAGCTGTGTTAGAATTCAGTGAGGGATTTTGAAATGACCAAGTCCCCTCCCAAATACATTGAATTAGAATCTCAACAATAGGTCCCATCTCTGTTTCTCTCTAGAATAGGATGGCACTGACGGGCTCTGTGTAACTGTGACTGTTTCCTGTGGCTGGAGCTCATAACCACACAAGCTGTTCGTGTACAGCTGTAGTTGTTAAAATGTTATTTCCCATTCTGAATGTAAAATATTCAGTGTCTGTACTCTGGCACACTCAGACCTTCCTTCTGGAACAATCTATGCTGTGTTCTGTTGACTAGCTCATAAGATGGGAGCCTTGTTTCCTTCCGTCTTCTCTCCTTTGGGTGTAGCAGCCTCAGCTGCCCAGCCGTTTTTCAGACTGATCGTATCCTGTTTATTTCTTACCTGCCGTTACTTGAAGTGTAGAACCTCGTACTTACCGCAGTCGTCCCAAGCAGTGCTGTGGCCCCAGAAGCTTCTGTTTACAAAGCCTTGGGGGATGGGTTGTCAGCAGCCGTGTTTCGCCTTCTGTCTTCACCTGCAGCTCTGCTGGGTTGTTCCTTTCACCATAGCATACAGCAATGAAATGGTTGCTCTCAATTCAAGAGCTTATTGTTAGATTTTGTAGGCTTAATTGTCTTTCTCTCAACCTAGATTCTCTGTTTAAATCTCGTCCATACCAATTATGTCTCACTGTGTGGTGTTGGCAGCAGATTTGGGCAGCTTCTCCAGGATGGAAGAGACTCTGGCTGCAGTGTAACACTCCTCTAGAGTGTGCAGCGTTATCAGAGCTTCAGACATGGCCATTCAGCTTGCTATGTTGTCCTTCCTTTACCCAGTCTGCTGACGTCCATTTGTTCCTCAGCAGCCCCAGGATGACTGTGAATACGTGGGTGAACTCAAGTTCATTTGCTCAAAGAATTCTCTAGTTCTTTTCATAGCCATCCTTCACGAAGAAGAAGCGTGCACAGATTGTCAAAGTGGTCTTCACTCAGGGCTGCTGGACCCCAGTTGTCACTGACCCTGCTTTAAATGTCCCCTCACATCGGTAGTTCACCTGCTTCTAGCATCTTGTCCCTCTTCCATTTGAGCAGCTCAAACATCTGTTTCCTGTTCCAGCCAGTCACAGTAAAAATTACGTAAAGTTCAAAATCTTTCCCATCTGTCATCTTCTTCCCCCCCTTAATCTCTTCTGTTCAATGTCTTCATAAATTTATATATTTCCAAGATGTTATAATTTCTTATATTTCTCATCATCATTTTATATCACAAGGGATTAACTCATGGTTGAAAATCTGTGGAGATAACCCTGGCCTTCAGACTCAAAGTTAATTTCATGATTTCTTTTCCTCAGTGATACTATTCATTTTATTCACACATTCATAACATAATTTTATGTCTCGCAAATTGTCGCAAAATGCTAACTTCCTTCCTTGACTCTAATTTTGCTATTTTAAATCTGTACTGAATACTAAGTAGTGCCAATTTTATCTTTGTAAAGTAACTTTTTAATAGTGTACTTTCTTGTTAAATCAGGGCCTCCCTATTTTCCTATAGTTTATGGATTCATTTATAATGAATGGACTGCCTAAAATTTCTAGTCAATATTTTAACAAATAGCGTATGTACGTAATAGGTGCCGGGTTCCACTTGGCTCAGGAGTCAAGTTGAGGACAGCGAAGTTCTGATCCCTGCCTCTAAGACTTTAGGTAAGCAGATCATTCCCATCATTTAAGGTCCAATAGAAATGATACCTGACTTCATGTTATACTACAGCGTCAGGAACAAAACCAGTGTGGCACTGTCAAAGACATATAGATCGGCAGACAGAATAGATGATCGAGGCACAAAACCATGTAGCTAGAGCCAGCTGGCTTTTGTTTTTGTTCTTTATGAATGTGCCACAGATTGTTATTAAAGAAAAGTCAGCTACAGTTACGAATGGTGCATGGGAAACTGGACATTCACATGTAGAAGAGGGAAACTAGATCCGTTCCTCTCACCCTGCGCCAAAAACAAACTCCAAAGACCATCATAAAAGACAGGAAATCCTGAAACTGCTGAAGGAAGCAGTTTCCTCATAATACAGGCTTAGGCCTTTTTGCTTAGGATTCTTCTTGCTCAGGAATAAGACTGACTGTCCACAAACCCCACCTTGTGAGGTCAGAAGTCTTCCACAGAGCAGAGGGAATTGTCCACCAAATGAAACACAGCCTACAGAAAGAGAGAAAAACCTCTGTTACCTGTATACCGTACAGAAGACCTAGAGCATATGAGGAATTGAAAATACTAAACAAGAAAACAAACACCCATAGGCCAAGAAACCAAAATACAAATAGCTAGTAAATATTTTCAAAAGTGTTCATCAGGAAAATGCAAATTAAAATATTGAGATTCCATCTTATCCCAGTCAAAATGACTATCTTTAAGAAAAAAATTGACACCAAATACTTGGAAGAGTGCAGGAGAAAGAGCCCCATTTTAAAATTACTTATTTTATTATTGTATGTGTGTGCACATGTCACAGCTTATGTTTGGAGATAGATCAGAGGGCCCTTGGTGGAGCTGGTTCCCCCTGCACTGTGATGTGTTTTGGAGATCAAGCTCAGGTCGCCAGGCTTGCATGAAAAGCACTTTGCTGTCTTACTGGTTGGAAGTTTCTCTATTCGCTCTTCTTGGGCCTGTAACATGGTATAATTACTATGAAACCAGGGTGAGGGTGTCTAGGCTAAAAATAGAACTACTCTCTGTCCCAGATGGATACTCTTGTTCAAACAGCCTATTACTGTCGTTCATACTTGCTTGTCCAATGTTTATGACTGCTCTGTTTAAGTCACCAAGGATCAACCTACAAAATAATGGATATTGAAAATATGGTACAGGTATACTATGGATTCTTATTCATCCATAAATAAAATGAAATTTATAAGAAGATATATGTTAGTGGAAAAATACTATATTAAGTGAGGTGACCCAGTCCCAGAGAGACAAAAACCACATTTCTAAGTTTTATATATGTGTGTTCATATGGAGCAGTTGAGTATAGATACCAGGAACCAGAAAAGGGTCCATGAGAAGGCAAAGGCTTTAAGGGAGAAGGTTGTTAGGGAGGGTAATAGAACACGTGATATGAGAGTGGAGGGGAGACACCAACACTGGTGGGTTTCTGTAGGGGTGAGGGGAGTTGTCTAGGGGATGGGGAGGGGGAGAAGAAGCAAGGTCAACAAAAATGTGTTTGTGTGAGTTCATTAAAAATATTAGGTTTTATCTTCCATGTAACTTCCTCTGAACCATCTTTGTGTCTGGTTTCTGGCTTCTCATTCGCTGTGGACTTTTAATAGGTAGCCTAGTCTGTGCTTCCCGCATTGTGCGTTCATTGCGCTGTAGGTCAGATGTGTTGCCATGCACTTGCATGAGCCTTGTTTCCAGTGTTCAGTACTTAGTGTAGTCTGTGTGTTGTTGTGGGGTGGAGAGTGATTTCATCCACATTGTCTGTTCACAGGGTACTTGGAGAAAACAATCCAGTAATATATTCTTGATCAATGGACAAAAATTCTTGTGGGATCAATGGTGATGCTGGGTATAAAAGTCTATGAATATTTTATAATTTTTAAATTCCTCAAATTTCAAAAATGAGATAATCAGGCCAACACTGTGACATAAAGCATTGCTAGAATCATGCTCTGTCCTGTAGCTACTGGGTAGGTAGGCGCCATGACCTTGAGCCCTTGACATATGTCTAGTGTAATTGAAGGGCTAATGGAATTTTTAATTTAATCTAAGTTCTTGTGCATTTGAATAGTGGCATATGGCTGTTGCTTCTAAGTTGAACAGCACTGGGCTAGCCTTAGATTTTTCTTTGCATTCCCAGCCCTATGCTTTGACTTTAGAAGTATTTGACTTGATGATAGACTTTTTATATGTGAGCTATTGTGAACTGGTGTAAATTTCCACTTGTGTATAGACTTTCATTGGCTATTCTAAACTACATAGCATTTGAGAAGGCTATAACCCACCCGCATTAATACCTACCTGTGTTTTTGCTTCAGGTGGGTGTGCTGCTGGATTTGGGCTTCCTGTTCTATTTATGGTAGCTCTATCTGTGTGACTAGTTCTTCCTTGGGAGCATGTTTATTGTCAGGAAGAAAGCATTGCTTTGGTGTATTGAAGTGCTTGCCTGTGGATTTGCAGGTTGTGTTTATTTATTTTAACCACACTTGGTTTTGATGGTTTCTCGAAGGTGATACTGTTCTTCATGTATATTGTTCACGGGAATGAACACAGCCCAGTGGAGCTAGGAATATGAGTTGATCTGTAGCCATCCAATGTGCTGATTGTTTAGCATTCACACAAGTTAGTCACTAATTCAGCTGGTCTTTCTTAAAAGATTTAAGAAATAAAGCTTTTCTTGATGGTTCATAGTCTATCATAGTTGTAATCTTAGAATTAATATGAATGACCATTGAAATGTATTTGCAATTCAACGTTTGGCCTGGCTGTCACATGGAGTAATTCTTAGTCATTTGTCTTCAGGAAATCTTTGTAAACTTGAAAAGTGCTCTGGAGAAGTACCACGAGGGCATTGAGGCGACAACAGAGGAGTATTGCTCTAGACTAGAAGAGAAGACAGCTGAGCTGAAGAAGAGGATGTTCAGAGTGCCTCCCTCCTCAACACAGGCAGTCCTCCCATGAATGGCTGGCTGCCTTTTGGTCTTTGTTTACGTAGTTATTGTGATGCTAATAGAAGTACCGGCTGTGTCAGCTAACTACCACCGGTACTGCTGCTTCCCGTTTGTCATTGGTGTCCTTTTGTATGATGCTGTGCTTCTGGTGTCTTTTTCTTGGTGCTGGAGAAAGAACTCCGGACCTTGCAAGCTACACTGAACTGCTTCTCCAGGCTCCAACATACCATGTATTATAGGCTTTTGTTACAATTAAAGTAACTTGTACAGTTTTTGTGTCCCCCCTTTTAATCTGTCTTTTTTGTACTAGTTGGAATAAAGAGGAATAGCTATTGAAGTCTGGAGTGCCTGTTGTTACTTTGTTGACATTGAATTGTCACATCATTGAGCCTGACTGTGCCCTCCACATCTAGAGTTCCTGCTCCTTTGATTCTCACTCATCCAGCTCTTGCTAGACATTTTCTTTCTACTATGTAGGTAAAGAATTGTGGAGATATCTGAAGATTTAAACAGCTGAGCAAAAATTTGAACTGTGCTCTCTGGCACCAAAATTGGAATAGTTCTTGATATAGCACATTTCTAACGTGAAAGAGTAAGTTTGATTAGAGGGCTTCATTTCTTTATATGGTAGACATAAGACAGTTGTAGATAGGAAATTCAAACTGAACCAAAATAATTTGTTTTCCTTCTTTATCAATTTATTATCCTGAGGACTTTGTTCAGTGACACAAGGATGCTTAGTCATACTGTGACTGCATGCAGTCTGCCTTGGCTGCTACAAGGATGCTTAGCCATACTGTGACTGCATGCAGTATGATGTCTTGGCTTCTCTAGCTGTCCTGACACAGTGCCATAGAGAACTCTCAGGAACCAAGGAACACTGTGAAGTTCTGAAAGAAAAACAGTGACCCTTCCTAGCAGGCACCCACAAGTGCGAACTGCTAGCTCAGAGTAGTTCAGACTTTCAGCATTCAGCTGCTCTGCCTTCGTTCCAGTGCTTTGTCCTTACCAAGCTGGGTAAGGTACTTGCTGTTTTAAAACTACATATCATCTCGGCATGGTGGCACACACCTAGCATCCCGTCACTTAGGGAGCCAAGATAGGAAAATCACAAATATGGGGCCAAACTAGGCTGTGCAGCAAGATATTGCCTTGGAAAATATGTACTAAAAATAATAGGACATAAAATAAAGGTAGAAATACTTAACCAAATACAATTTTGAGAAATTGTATAGTATTCACTAGGCAAGATGTCTAATAATTGATATTCAAAAGCAAAATGAAGGGATTCTTTTGGTCGATGTGATTTTTCTTAAACACACATTGCTAAGTGACTACTAAGGCTTTAGGATCAAGCTATGTCATAAGCAGAACTGTTAAGCTGTCCTCCGGCAGTGCTGGACCCCCTCTAGCCCACTGAGTCCAGTACATTTCCACGGGCCTGCATCCTCCCCATGGTTTATTACAGCTTGACTTGGTTCTGTTGGAAAGCATTCATCTTCCAGCCTTAGTCCAAACTCAGACAATACTTTTCAAAAATTAGATAATTTATTTTTTATTATTTTTAATTACATCGCTATGTGCATTTGAGGTCAGAGGTTTGCGATACCTTGGAGCTGGAGCTGCCAGTGTGGGTGCTGGGAACTAAACTCCGTGAGGCCAGTAAGGGCTCTAGTCCACTGAGCCATCCCCCAGTCCTTAAAATTTTAATTACATTTATTTATTTGTGTATGTGGCGGGTGGTCATGTATGTACCACAGTGCACATGTGAAGGACAACTTGCTAGAGCTGATCTTTCCTCCCACTGTGTAAGACCAAAGAAGTGAACTCTGGTCATCAGGCTTGGTGGCAAGCCCCTCTGTGCTAAGCTGTCTCACTGGCCCACTTTAGGTTTTGTAGTTTTTAATTTTTCTATTTTCTCTAACATTTGTGTTGTTTTATGTAGTGTCTTAGACACATTTTTTACAAGCCTTTTCTGGAGGCTTGTGGCTTCTGTTTAGCATTTAAAATTTAGCATTATACCATTTATGTACTTGCTCATCACTTGAGTGTTTACTTAAGGAAGAAACCATTGTGTGTGTGTGTGTGTGTGTGTGTGACCAAATAATACAGCCACTGAAGCACTCTGACATTTCTTCCTACCAAATACATTTTCTAGTGACTATCTTTAATCATCCCCTTTTGCCCCCAAACAGTTACAGTTTAATCAAAGGCCCTCATCGCAATCTACTCAAATCCATTTGGCTCTACTGATTGAAGAATAAATTCTAAAATTTAGAGATTTTCCTCGAGCCATCTTGAAAATGGCATTGTTGGTGTCCAACTGGTTTGTAACACGGGAGTTGCATACCCTGACGAACAGGTGATGTCACATGTCTGTGGTGCGTGCTGCCCTGATGGCAAAGGAAAGGCTGTGCAGTCCTCTGTGCTCAGCTCCTTAGCTGAGTGGAGAGCAAATGTCTAATTTCACATTGAACTGACATATTTCAAGAAGCTAATCCATTTTGTGACAAAGCCAGGGGAGTTGAAATATGCACCTCGCAGGCTGAAGTTAATACATTGGATTTTAGTTTTAACGGGGTGTTTCCTATTTTTAGTAAGAGCAGAAAAGTTTGATATGAAATTCCATTTCAAATTCAGGCCTGCCACCATTTTCAATTAAGTCGGCACTCCCGCTCTGATTGAAATATGCTTCTCATCTTCCAATCCAGATTGCCACCAGGGGGCACAACACGGCTTGCATAACCAAGGCAAAAATAGCTGTGGGTTTTTAGGTTGGAAAGGCAAAAGCTGCACGTTTTAAAATGACAGCTCACAAACTGAAAGTGGCAGAGAGGACTCAGGATCTGCCTAACTGAAACGGGGTCTAAATAATACCTAAAGTCTTTGAAGGTGTTCATTCTGACTCTATGTTTATCTCTAAAATTTCCTAGGCCATTATAACCAGCTCAAGATTTCTAGCTCAGATTCTATGGGACTAAAAACTGAATTCTCCCGAAAGAAGAACCTGAGACTCAATGCCATGAGCAAGTCACTTAGGGACTGAATATGGACCAGCGTGGTATCTTTGTTGTTTTTATTTTATTTCCGGTAATACCATCAACCTTTACCACCAAGAGCTTCTTCAAATCCTTTCTTTCTGCCAACACAAAAATGTCTTTAAAATACTACTTGATCCTGTCCATACAGCTCTCTACACAAATCTTTAGTGCTAAGCCGCTTCAGGACAGGAGCTATAATCAATTAAGGAGCAGTAGCTGTGGAGGCAGAGTATCTGGTAGTGCCATAGTTCCCAAACTGACTGTGTGCAAAATCTGTTTTTGTTAAACATGCCACTCCCTCAGGTGCGGGTCTCTGGGATTCTATAGTGTCTAGCTCCCCCACTTAAACATCTTTATAGTTAAAGTGAATGTAGTTTTCGTGTGTATGTGGGAGCATGTTCGTGTGCATGCACATGCTTGTGCATGTGGGTGTTCACATATGTGGTTGTGGAAGCCAGAAGTCATTCTCCAGTGACATTCCTCAGGAGCTGACCTGCACACTCACTTAGTCTGTCCTTCCTTCCTTCCTTCCTTCCTTCCTTCCTTCCTTCCTTCCTTCCTTCCTTCCTTCCTTCCCTCCCTCCTTCCCTCCCTCCCTCCTTCCCTCCCTCTCTCTTCTTCCCTCCCTTATCTTCCTTCATTTCTTCTTTCCTTTCTTCTGTAACTCCCTTTTTCCCTCCCTCCCTCCCTTCTTTCCTTCCTTCCTTCATTTAAACATAGACTCTGGATATCCAAATCCAGGTCCTCACTGTGGGCACTTTACTGCCTGAGCCATGCCCCCAGCCCCAGAGTGGCTTTAATAATTATCCTTGGGGATTGCTTTAAGAAGTTCCTATATGGTTATAGTTAGGAGCCTAGACTGCAGTCTTCACACTCCTTCTTAATAAGACTGTAACAGCAAATATGTCCTAAGCACTGAAGAATTGAGGGGCTTTAGGGAAGTAACTGTCAGACAGCTAACATCCGACAACAGCCAATTCTGTTACAATCAAACTTACTCGGTATCTCTGGAAGCCAGTTTCACCTTTGTATCTATGGCCCTGCCTTCATCACAAACCTTTAACACCTGGACCTAGATGAATGCGTAAGTGTGTGCTGGCTTAAAGAATCTAGTCTGCATGGCCCACATTGACACGGACCCCAAAGCAGCTAATTTGTTGGGCCTGGGTAGGGGCTAGTTTTGTATTTTTAATACAAAGAACTAAGAAAACAGATGTTTTATTCCACCAAGGCAGGTAATCTCACAAAGGAGGTGATGCTGTGGATGGCAAACTTCATTTTGCTTCACAGGGTGTTGCTTTTGACTCCTCTTAGGTGAGCCTAAGTGTGAGGATTGCAAGATCTTCCAATCCGAATCTTCAAACCTTCCCATTCATTAGCATCACCTGAGACCCCAAGAGGGTCTGAGTCAGTAGGTCTGCGTGGGTTCCAGAGTTTGTATTGCAATCAGGTTGTTTCCAGGTAAATCGGCCGGCTGGGGGATCCCCATGAAAGCAGCACCATGCTAGAGAAGCATCCTGGCTGGGGTGGAAGTATCCTCAAACTCTGATATGCTTCCAAGCCACCTGAAATCTGGAATCCCCCATTTCTAAAACATTCCCAATGTTGCTAGAAGACAGCTGGGGTTTGGAGTAGCATAGTGTGGTCCTCACTACCTCCTGCCATGGCTCCTACCTTTGTATCTCCAGGTTCTTTGCCCTGTAAGACCAAGGATGCCTGTAAAATGGCACAGGAACAATTATGACAAGGGCTTCAGAGCAACCAGTGGCGAGTGGACTGCTCTCCTGCACGCCTGCGCTACCCATTGCAACTGATTAGCTTCAAAGCACCGAGATCCAGACAGAACATCACTCAGGTCTTCTTTCCAGTCGTAGATCTCAGGAGTCTTTCCGTCGAAAGGCTGTTGCAGGGGTTAAATCAGATGATAAAATAAACTACTTCTTACTCCATAAATGGCTGTCATTGCTGGTAAAACTCAAACAGGGGTGACAGAAACAGCTGTGGCAGCCGTCACGTGAGCTTCTGCTTCAGAAATACAGCACATGCGACCGTGGCCTACCTGTAGGGCCACTAATGCTCATTGGCTGCTGTCTGGGGTGTCACCAGGCGGAGGATGAAGGACTGGGGACATACTGCGACACTGTTTAAGGCTCCTGCTCTAGGGAAAGCTACAGAGGCATTGTCTTTACCAAAGCTCTCAGAGAACAGTTGAGTTTCATCAGGCCGTCAAATTCCTCCTTCTGTCATCAAGATCAAGGTAACTTTCTATCACTGCTCTCAAGGTGGTGGGACTTAGTGTGTAATAGAAACAAAACTCCAACGAAATAATAAAGGAAGAAAACTTCCATATTCGAAGACCCCTTCCTGGGTTCTCCCATTCTTTTCTCTGTTTCTCTTGGTGATCCCCCACCACAAGACAGGGTTTCTCTGTGTAGCCTTGGTTGTCCTGAAACTCCGTCTGTAAACCAGGCTGGCCTTGAACTCAGAGACCCACCTAATTCCACCTCCCAAGTGCTGGGATTAAAGGTGTGCGCCACTACCGCCCAGCTACTTTTCTCTGTTTTTCTTAAATGGGTTCTTTTTTTTTTTTTCCTTCACTGTCCTGTCAACACTTCCAAGACTCCATGAATCCAAATACCACTGGTCTTCATTTCTGCCCAAATCCCTGTATTAGTGATCCATTTTTTATATAACAATCCATTCCAACTCTTAGCTACTTAAAATAAAAATATATTTTTATTATGCAGAATTTTTGAGGAAAAAAAGAAGCCAGGAGCAGCTAAAGCCTTGAATGTTCCCATTTTCAGGGCACCCTTTCCTTCAGTCTGTGTAAACCAGAACAGCTCCTTTTTGACCCATTATTTCCATGCCTACTATTGGGCTTCCTTTTCCTTGGGATGATTTTGGCCTGCTCTTCTCCACTCAGTGACTCGGTGTACATTTACTAAGATTCTGCTATCTACAGGGCTAGTCCTAATATATTAAAAATTGAGACCAAAAGATAATTCCTGGGACTGGAGAGGCAGCCCAGCCATCAGGAGTGCAGTTTGAATCTCAACACCATCTAACTAGCTGTTCAAGATCCCACATGTGCCTATAACCCCAGCCCTGGGCCAGGTAAAAAGATAGGAGGACCTGCTGGAGCTTGCTTGTTAGCAGTTAAAAAAAAAAAAGATTCAAGCTTCCGATTTTGGGAGAGACATTTCATCTAAGGAATGAGGAGGAAAGTGATAGAAGATACTGAGGCCTCTCTTCTGGCCTCAGATCATGCTCAGGGTGTGCCACATGCACACATGAGCATAGACCATGCATTCATGGATCCCACATGCATACACACACACATAACAAATCGATTGACAGATGTAGTGACATATATAGATATGTAGATGATAGATAGAGAGATAGATAGATATAATCCTTTCTGTCAAGAAGTATCTGCAGACACTGTCAACACTTCAAAAACTCCATGAAGACCAAATACTATTGGTCTTCATTTCTGCCCAAATCCCCGCATTAGTGATCCATTTTTGTATAACAAACCATTCCAACTCTTAACTACTTAAAATAAAAATATATTTTTTATTAGGCAGAATTCTTGAGGAAAAAAGAAGCCAGGAGCAGTTTAGTGGGGTACGTGCTGGCGCAGGGGCTTTCATGAGGTGGTAGCCAGGCTGCCTGCCCGCTTGATGAGAGCTGGGGCCTCTGCTTCTGAGATGACTCAATCAGGTGGCTTTGGCAAAGGTCTCTGTTCCTGTGAGCGCTGCTGGAAAGCCTTGGTTGCTGACCGCCCAGGCTTCCTAGGGGAGCTAGATGTGGCAGCTGTCTGCTCCTAGGGAAATGGCTGGCTATCTATAAAATAGAGAGATACAAAAAAGGGGAGTGAAAGAGCAGGAGAGAGAGTGGTGGGGATGGCAAACTGCAGCTGCCTCTTCTGTCACTTGATCTCAGAAGTGATCTGCCATTGCTTCTAGAGGCTCTTGCTGATCACATACCCATCCCTAGTGCTGTGCGAGAGGGAGCCATGCAAAGACATGGGTTTCTTCACTGGTCTACTTTTGTTGTTGCTGTAACAAAATATTTGAGGGTAGGTCAATTATAAAAAAAAAACAGGTTTAATTTCACACACAGTCCTGGGAGTTCTAACAGGGTAGCACTGGCATTTGCTTGGCTTCCAGTGAGGGCCTCATGGTAGATGTTATCACAGTGGCAGAAGCCCATGCATAAGAGAATTCATGGTCAGTTAGGAAACCTGAGAGTGGAGCAAGACCAGCTGAACAGTTTGTTGTTTTATAACAACACAGTCAGGAACTAACTACAATCCTTAGGATCCCCAGCTCACTGGTCCCTTCCAAAAGATGGTACCCCAAATAACCTAATCACCTTCCAGCTGTCAGCATTGCTATACTGGGGACCACACTTCCAGTATGACACCTTAGGGACACAATCAAGCCATTTCTCAACCGTAGCAATTATTGAGAGGTTAGATCCTCCAGGAGCTGTCTGTGGGGTTGGCTACCGTCATTCCAATCCCTGCATTCGAGGTTCAGATCAGCACAATTTGGCCATGGTGCTTCAGGGGGTTTTGCTCCTTTGAATGGCTCTTAGACTGATGAACACCCCAAAGCACTGTGTAGCCTGCTCATCTCAAGGCACCAGGTGTCCAGTGAAAACTGCCTCCTCCTCAACTGGAATGTTCTACCTGTGTGCCGCAATCACAGCAGAACATAGAAGAAGGCTCATTATCTCATGTGGAACAGATGGGAAACCTTGGCTCCAAGAAGCTCTTAGTGGTAACCAGTTGATTTACTTGCCTGAGAAACTAAGGCGACTGCCAGTGCCCTCGTTAGTTCCGCTCTGAACTTCTTAGCTGGCACCCACGCTCTCAGGAAACCGGACCTTATCTTCTTGGATGCGATAGTTTTATCATGGGTTCAAGTATTTCCTAGGATCCTGTGGGTTGCTTCCAAACAAGATCTTGCTCTTGATTTTTAGTACGAAGCGAACAGACATTTGCTAACCGTATTTTCAGAATTTAGGAGCTCCTTGCTTGAACAGTGAGCCCACTGCAGTCGCAGAGATATAAATCTGAAAATTTTGGAAAGTCCGGTTTGACTGTTGAGTTTTGGCTCCTGCGTGAGAGCAAATGTGGGTCTTCCCCACCTTCACTTCTATTGTGGCTTTCTGGGAACTACTACCAATCTCCTTGCCAAATATATCTTGGCTGTCTGCAATTTTTCTTCAAGGATTTGAGACTAATACACAGTAGTTCCAATGATTTAATATCTGTGGACCATATTCACAACAGTTGACTTTCCTCCCAAAGGTGAATGGAGTCATAAAGAAGTTGGCCCGCCAAGAGAGTCCTGCTTCCATCCACACAGGAGACACACAGCCTTGGAGCCTTTGTAACAGGTAATTGTCCCATGAGGCTGGACCTTGTGGAATTGTGGCTGTAATGGAAGAGGACTGGATATCACAGCCCAGGTGTCTATGTATTTGCTGTGAGCTTTTTCCAAACTCCCTCAGCTATAATTCCTTGTTTTCTATTTTTCCAGAGAATACCATATATATATATGTATATTATATTTATATATTTCTGGTTAAAGGTGAGCTTTAGAGAATTGAACATGGTGCGCAACAGCCTTGTCTAGAAATGCCTATAATCTAACTAAAAGTGGCACTTGAATTGCTGTTCTAGCACACCACTAGTTTGAGTGCAATCAAAACTGTGTAATATATGTAGCTTGAGACTGGCTAGTTGAATCGTGCTCCTGCAGGAAAATAGAATGTCAAACAGACTCTTTAGTTTGATGTTTCTTTAATCTGGTTGGTGTAGTGACCAAAATCTTCACATATTGATTGAACTAGAAGATTTTTCTATTTTCCTTCATACATAGAATTATATTTCAGAAATATACAAGACTACTTACTACATTGTGGATAATAGTGACTTATTCACATCTTATTACTCAAGAAAGAAACCATGAGGGCAACAAGACAGCTCAGAGGATATAGGTAAAGCCAGTTAGGCAGTGAAGCCTGAGGACTTGAGCTCGGTTGATGGTGGAGGGAAGAACCAACCCTTGAAAGCTGTCCTACACACCCACACCGTGACACATATGTTCCCAAACGTATGTGTGTGTGTGTGCTCGTGCGTGTGCACACACACACACAGAGGCATGCATCGCTAAAAACATTATAATGCACTGGATTGTGAGCTCCATCAGGCAAACTATTTGCTGTTAGGGACCGAGGGCCTCCTGTGATGCATTGCACTTCCTGGGCACTTGAACTGCTCTCTTTACTTTGACTTTCCACTTGCGAGTCTCTCTTCTTCAGGTAACATAAAATCTGGTAGAAGCGAGTACAGAAGATGCCAAACTACATCCCGTGGCCAAACAGTCTGGTATTGACGTTACAGATAAAGTTTTACTTGAAAACAGCCACACTCATTTGCTTCTGTTTTCATCTGTGGCGGTCAATGTGCCACAGTGGCACGGAAGAGTGGCTGTGACAGAACCTTCGGGCCCACAAGTTGAGAAGTATTTACTGCACCGCCCTTTACCAAGGGAGCCTATGATTCATGCCTAGGAGATAAGAAAAGGCGAGTGGGAAGCACTTTGTGTGCACATATACATTACTTAGAAAAAGATTCATCCAATTTCTCTTCTGCCATTTTCTTAAGATTGGCCATTCATTTTGTAGCCCTTTGCCTAATTCTATCTAAAGAGAGTAAATTATAAAATATACAGGACAATTAAAAGCAACTTGAATTAATTTAGGGTACACATACTGCCATCAGTTCCTAAACACTGTTGTCAATCTGTCTTTAATATACAGAAATGAATCTATTTTTGTAAGACCTTCTACCCAAAATAGCTCCTCTTGGATCTCCAAGTGCTTGAACTGTCTCTGAGTTCTTTTGTGCCCCCCCCTCCTTTCTTACTCAGTGATGTCACTCTGTAAGTTTTACTTAGGGCTTCAGATATCACAGTGTGTTATTTATCTGGTTGTACTTTGTAGGAAATAATCGGGGTGGACAGAGAGAGACTAGGAGTGGCGTAGGCAAAGGGAAAGGGGGAAATAGTAAAAGAGCCCTGCAAGCCCTGGCTAATTTCTAACTTCGGCGGCTGCTGAAAACGGCTTTTCAGTTTTGCACTCTGACATTTTTGCAGTTTTTCCATGTTCTTGCTGCTGTCCCAGAACCATAGATAAGAAACCCTCAAATCTTGCTGTGTTCTGGAATAATGAAATTGGGAAAGAAAAGATCTTTTCCATCTTTTTAATGTTAAGAGGAGAGAGAGAGAGAGAAAAAAAAGCACCAGCTAGTCAGAAAGCCCAGCGGTTCAACAAATATTACTCATGTCGCTGGCAAAAAGAAAAGGAGACTTGAATAGAAAAATGGAAAAGATGAACACAAGAGGCATTGTTTGCATATCAGAAAAATTAATCTACACAGGAAAGTGTAAGAGCCTGCAATTCAGAAAGCAAAGAATTAGGACAGCCCAGCTGAGAATAATTTTCTAGCCAGTTAATTTAATTGCATAAATCATTCCTTTGTTAGCAATAAAGAGATATAATTAAAATGAGATTGCCTCTAGTTTCTATTCTCTGGAAGCTAAAGGAATTGATTTTGGGCAACGCATTCTTCCAAATACCAGATCGGCAAATTACATTTACCTTTTTTAGAAAAAGCTAAATTATTTTGTGATAATATCATGTTGAGTTTAATTAATTATAGATCTGCCATATGATCTTAAAGAAATTATTTATTTAGTGTCCTTAGAACAGAAGTTTTCAATCCTGCGAGCATCCCTTTGGTTGTGGGGATTTTCACAAACAGGTCAGAAGTTTAACAGGAGGCTGTCAGGAGGGATTGGAGGCAGCTTAACTGTTGTTTGGGGTTTTGGTTAGCTGTCCTTATTTAAAATAAAATTTAAAAAAAGTGCTGCTATTTGGTGTTGCATAATTTAACTGAACTCATTTAGATTGGCTTTATCCTAAAATTGCTACTAGTAATTATTTGCTGTCTCTGAGCCCTTGGGATTTAAAGAGCCTATAATTGTCTATTAAATAGGGGGAAATCAGATCAAAGAGGAATGCAAACGTTCTTCTGCTACACAGCACAGGTCCGCTGATCCATCAGTTGAGTGTCAGGGAGAATTGCAGGCCGTGAAAGAGGAGAGGCTCATTTTTATGGTAATGAATTTGAATTTTTTTAAAAAATGTACTAGACTGCACCGGCTTGCTCAAGATTTTTGAAGTTCGTTGCAGGCATTATTTTGTAATAGGGATTTGTGCAGGGCCTGGTCTAGGAGAAAATCCTGCCCCTAGTGAATAGGGCTGCAGCATTTATACAATGTGTTTAGCCTTAGAGGGGCCGGAAGAACCCACTCCCTCCCCTATTTCGTCCAGAATCATTTTTGTAGTCGATGAAATGTGCAGTTGAGCTGTAGCTTAACGATTATGTTAACAGGAAGTGTACGCCACCAGATGGTTATGTAAACAGGAAGTATATGCCACCAGACGATTACATAAACAGGAAGTATACGCCACCAGATGATTACGTAGAACAAGAAGTGTATGCCACCAGTTGGGCATGTTCTTGTGCTTCAGCCCAGGGTCCTGAAAGAATTAATATAGGATTCGTAGGGAACTGAAGTGATTTCCATCGTTCAGTTTGGATCTCTTACCAAATGACCTGGGCACTGAGGACAGATATTCTCCTTCTCCAAACACCCTCCCTAGGAAGGACAGAGGGTTCCGGGCTTCGTAGAAGAAACCAGTGGCTCTAGGCTTTGCTGGGAAATAGTTACAGAGCCATTCAGCGGGTACTGTCATGGCAGGGGTCAGTCCTTTCAACCCGAGTGTCCTGCAGGATGTGTACCTGCTGCTTCCCCATAGGAACAGCAAGCCAGCCAATGATCGATGGACTGAAACTGGAGCCAGAATAGATCTTTCTTCCTCTTAAATTATTTCACCCAAGTATCTGTTAAGGGACAAAAAGTCTAATGCAGTTTTAAAGTTCCCTAATCTCCTTAAATATCTGTCCATGTATCAGTGTTTTGCTATTATTTGCCTATGACACCACCATCATCCATGAACTTCTTTTTTCTTGGGGGCAGATGAGATAGATTAATAATCTTTATGGAAAGAGTGGAATTTTTAAGTAGGTCTTGTCTTTAGTTAAGTGCAGAACCACACATGTTTTAAAGCATATATATATATATATAAATATATTTATATGCACATATATGTGCATGACAAACTTATATATATATATATATATAGTTTTTAAAGAGAAAGATATGGGGTTGTGCAGCACTCTGAGGAAAGAGTGACATGACAATATCAAAGGTGTATGAGATATTTTCTAAAGACATAACAGTGTGCCAAGTGGTGGTGACACACCTTTAATCCCAGCACTTGGGAGGCAGAGGCAGGTAGAGCTGTGAGTTCGAGGCCAGCCTGGTCTACAGAGCAAGTTCCAGGACAGCCAGGGCCACACAGAGTAAAGGGTTTCTGAAAAAAACAAAGAAACAAAAAGACAAAACAGTGGAAGAGAAAGATTTAGAATGATACAGATTTAATACTCACAAAGGAGAGGCAAATCACAAGGAGGAAGCAGGAAGACTTAGACTGAAACAAAGTCTGGGAGAGTTTATCCAAGACAGTGAAGAATCCCACAACTAATGGTCCCAATGAAAGGGGTCCTGCACACCGTGTACACGAGATTGCCTGTACTAGCATTCTCATCCCGTTCAGACACAGCAAGAAAGCAATGTGTAAGAAAAGCAGCTTCAGTAAAAATGTGGTTGAAAATTCAAGAGAGTGAGAAGGTCCTTTGGCCAATTATGCTTCCTGCAGTGGAATATCTGTGGAGGGCAGGTCTGTGGCCCAAACATTTCATTGACAGGCATAAATAATAGATTTGCAGGTAAATTGTACTACTTTGAGAGTAAGATTCATCTTTAATAAGGAATTTAATTAGTTCTCAATGATGGCTTCTTAAGAACTGGGAAGTTGTATTATTCTATACAATGGTATGACTTTTAAATTCATAGTATTATATCTTGTCATAAGAAAAAAGAGCAGCAGAACCAAAGTCACAAAGCACAAAATGGAACAAAGAATCATGAATGTGCCTAGCAGAAATAATAAGGAATAGAAAGTACTAGAGAAAAGTGACATTTTATTTTCAAATTTACAAGTTAACAGAATAGTACAAATGCATAATCATAACTGAAAGCAAATTAATATAATGGCTCTTCACAAAACTGGGAATTGATCTCCCTCAAGATCCAGTTATACCACTCTTGGACGTACACTCAAGGGATGCTCCATCCTACCACAAGGACACTGGCTCTACCATGCTCACTGCTGCTCTAGTCATAATAGCCAGAAACTGGAAACAACCTAGATGTCCACCAACCGAAAACTGAGTAAAGAAAATGTGGTACATTTACACAATTGAGTATCACGCAGTGGTAAAAAGTAAAGACATCATGAAATCTGCAGGCGAATGGCTGGAATTAGAAAATATCATCATCCCGAGTGAGGTAACCCAGACCCAGAACGACCAACATGGTATCACTCATAAGTGGATACTAGCTGTTAAGTAAAGGGCAATCACGTGACAACTCACAGACCCAGAGAGGCTGAGGAGCAAGGGGGTCTCAAAGAGGGGAGGACACATGGATCTCCCTGAGAAGGGAAAATAGAATTGATTTTGTGGGTGGACTGGGAGACGGGTGGCAATGGTAATATGAGCTTCTCAGACTCAGGAAAGAAAGTGCGTTCACAGTTTGCCTCGCAATGACTGGCCAACACCTACTGCAACAACACTGTCACTGAACTACTGTGTGAGGAAAACACCCCCTATCTTTGGCTTCTCTGACATCCTTCACACCTTACACAGAACACATCAGAAATTATGTGTATGCATTTTACTCTGCTAGCAGAAAGCATGCTCATGAGGTAGTCAATAACTTTTGCAGGACGAAAGCCATCATGCACTGTGACAGGACAGCTTAGAGGCTTCAAGGGGCACAGTTGGACATGAGAAACCATCATCGTCCAAGTAACCACTGCCCTCCTTTCCTCAGGCTGAATCCAAGGCCCTGTTTATATGATTCACATTTTTCCTGGGTGTTAGTCACTGATATGGAGAACTCCCCAGTCCTAAAGCCCAAACCAGACCTCTCTTCTGAGATTCAGACTTCCGTCTGTGGCTTTTTTTCTAGAAGCACCATTTGTTTAATGAACTGTTGACACCTCCAACCTGACATATCCAAGAAAACGCTCACAGGTTTGACAATGATACCACTCGCCACCTAGTCTGTCTCTTCTCTCCCGCATCCTCGAATATTTCAACCAACAAGCCTGTCAGCACTGCTTTCCAAGTGCTTCCGGAACCAGTCTCTTTCCTGTTGCTTAGGTCCACCCAGTGCACTCTGTCTTGTAGCAAAACAGAAACAACCAACTTTTACAACCAAACAAGCCATGACATGCCTATCTCAAGTCTCCACTGCAGCTGCGGCCTGAACTCCTTTCAGAGCTCTTGGTCACATCTTTGTATCCTATCTTTGCTCCCCCAAACCTTCATATGGCTGTTGCTCCTCAGCCTGTAGACCTCGGAACAAGCTTGTTACCTCGGAAACAAGCTCCTTGACCAGATGGGCTGAGTAACCCTGCTCAGACTCCACACTCAGCCTCTGTTCCATTATTGCATTGTTCCAATACGCTTATTGACAGCTTATTTCAGTGCTTCTGTTTCCTGTCATCTTTCTCCTCTAGAATTAAGCTCCCCTCGTGTGTGTCATATTCCAAGCTCTGTCCCCAGACTCTAGAGAAGTCCTGGTATAGAGCAGGCACCCTAGTGTGTTTGCAGATCAACCAAAGGCTCCTTTATTCTATGGAGATTTCCATAAATTTTGTATATGTTGTTTCAGCTGTACACAGGCACACACATACATATATACACATACATACTACATGCACATATATACCTATACGTGAGCACACGCGAACATATAAACATATATACACACAAGCACATATAAACATATATACCACGTACACATATTGCCCCACATATATACACATAACATACACACATATACACACCACACACAAGCACATATAAACATATATGCACAAATGCATACACACTACACATACACCACACACATATGTGTACATACGCATATACACACATATACACGTACATAAAAACACCCACATTGTCTTAGGGTTTTGTTTTGTTTGCTATGAAGAGACAACATGACCACAGCAACTCTTATAAAGGAAAACATTTTATTGGGGCTGACTTACAGCTTCAGAGGTTTAGTCCATTATTGTTATGGTGGAACATGGCAGTGTACAGGCAGACATGGTGCTGGAGACAGAGCTCAGAGTTCTACATCTTGATCCACAGGCAACAGAACAAGACTGTGTATCACACTGGGCATAGTTTGAGCATATAAGACCTCAAAACCCACCTCCACAGTGACACACTTCCTATAATAAGCCACAACTACTCCAACAAGGCCACACCTCCTAATAACGCTGCTCCCTTTGTGCCAAACATTGAAACACGTGAGTCTATGGGAGCCATTCCTATTCAGAACACCACACACATATACAGGTATATATGCACATTTACATACATAAACACACACACTATACATAAACGCACACATACACATATACACATCACATACAAATACACACAAATATGTGCACACATTCATACATTATACATATACACACATACCAAATGTATATACACATATGTTTAAATACATACACCATTCACACATTTATACATCACAAACATACAAACATACACACATATACTTGCACATACATAAACACCACACAATGCGCAAACATGTATATACACACACTCCCACACCCACTTTTCTTTTATTCTTGCTCACCACTCTGCCACTTAAAGATAATTGCTCCAGAAGCAGTCTCTATGCTAATCTATGCTGATCACCTCTGACATCATCACAAGCCGTTTTCTACACCTCCTATATCCTACACTATCAGAACTGCTAAATGAATACGTAATTTCCACAGGAGCCAAATCTTTGGTTCAGCCTTTTATTCCTGGAGCCCGATCTGGATCCTGGCACATAATAGGAGCTTGGAAATGATTTGTGGAGGAAAGAAAAATGGAGAGAGGGAGTTGGTGTTTCCATGCTGTGTGAGGAATTTATTTTCCAATCCAATTCCAATAAGCACATCCCCCTGAGAGAATGGCTAAACGTCCTGCTGTTGCCTGAGCATGGAAGCAATCCAGCCAGGCAGAGTTGTGGCATCACACAGACAAACAGAGAGGCTCTTCCTAGGGTGGGAAGTAATTAGCACACATTTGGCGGAATGAACTGGAAGAAAGCGATGTCCTGAGGGGTACTCTTGGAACACACTCAGGGTGGAAAGCTAACACACAATGAACAATTTCTGATGGGTACTAAGGAAGATCTTCGCTTAGTAACAGGGACATCCTGGGCCGGTCTAGAGAATCATCATCCTAAGAGGGCACTAGGCTAGCAAGAGTCTATGTGACAAGTGATGTGTAAGCAGGTGCCTAAGATTAGACGCCTAGACAGAAGAGGAGAGATCTGTCTGCCCCTACAAGAGAGACTTTGCTGTTTTGAGCACTCTAAGTTTAACAACTCCTTAATGAGAAGGTATTGAGTGTGAGTTTCCAAATCGTATTTTAAGTCACTTTAGTAGATATATAGGAAGTCCTTTCTTAGTCATGTCCTTGACAGTAAACCTTAATTTTTGTAAATCATTTTTTTTATACTTTCTATTTTTTTTAAGAAACTCTGACACATTTGGACTGGGTAGCTGCTGACAGCCCAAGTGTGTTAATTAGCAAATTAAGTCATCTTATTCCTCTCTGGGTATACTACATACAACTCCATGGAACCACTGAGAAGATAATGACATTCATCTAGTGACTTTCCAACCCTAAGCATGCTGGGGCTTGTGAGGAAAGAGACTCCAGCTGGGGCTCGGGAGAGCTCGGGTTCTGTCTCTTTTCCTGACATAACTGTCTACTGCAGGCAAATCCCTTCAGCTTCTCCTCTGCCTAGTAACTAACCATCCCATGTTGTTTCTAAAGATAGGCTTCATACGCTGGCCATGTGGCACACACCTGCCATCCCTACACCCCAGAAGTGGAGGCAGGAAGATCAGAAGTTCAAAGCCAACCAACCTTGGCTACATACTAAGTCTGAGGCCAGCTTCGTGAGGTTTTGTCTCAAACAACAACAAAATAAAAATAAAACAAAAGAAAGAAAAAAAAAAGACTCTATAATCCTTGATAAGATTTAAAATGATGCTTCCCAGACGAAACACAGACATCCAGTGGAATTTGATTTGGGGATGACACGCACATCTTTCATACTGTTTCAGTTTTCTCTGCTCATAATTATTTAAATCCACAGACAGTTGGGGAAGGGAGAGGTGCAGGCTCACACAGCTCTTCCCGAGTGCCAACCACTTTCCCACTGTACATAAGTATGAAGGGGCAGGAGCTTCTTAAGGAAGAACACTGAGAAGCTCATAGAATACAGGGCAACCCCACCCCTAAGCTGGTGGCTGGATTCCCACCGTTGATCTTTTTCCTTCCCTTCTCCATCCACATGGCAGAAGGCCGTGACTTCGTGTTTCTTTATCTTTTTGACACAGTCTTGTCCAGATGAAGCTGGATTGATTCTCTTCCTTTTGTTAGGATCCACAAACTATATTCTACACCAGAATAGTCTTGGGGCAAAGAGGACTTTGATAAGTCAGAAACAACCAGCTGATTGATTGAATCCAGGGAATTACACATCGAGACATTCATTTTAATTAAGCACCTCATTGGAAAACACATAACACAGGCAAGAGTCACTGCAACTGTGACAGCTATATTGCTGTTTTATAACCCCAAATTTAATCATCAAGAGCTGAGCAATCCCACTCTGAAAGATTCCCATGGCATAACACTTGCCCGGCTTCTCTAGGCTTTGAAACAGGGAGGAGAACACTGGGTAGCAGAGAAACCAGACCGCCAGCCTTTTATTATTGTGCCTTAATTTTCTGGGAGTTTTTGCCTCAGCTAAAAGTGAGCTCGCCTCTGGCACCAGTGTCCACATGATCCTAACAGTACTGTTAGAACCATATGAAAGAGAGTCCCTTCGAAATTTTCCAGCTCTGAGTTAGGAACAGATTTTGTGTGTGTGTGTGTGTGTGTGTGTGTGTGTGTGTGTGTGTTGACATATGAGCATGTGAGGGAGCGCACTTGAGTGTGTGCTACCTGTGCAAGTCAGAAATCAACCTTGACATTATTCCTCAGAAGCCATCTGAGACAAGGTCTGTCAATGGAACTCAGGGACAGTGGATTATACTAGGCTGGTTGGCCAGCGAGCCCCAGTGGTTGACCTATCTCTGCCTTCCCAGGGATGGAATGACAAACACAGACCTTTGTTATACAAAACTAATTTCCTGATGCATATGTATTTTCACGTAGTAGAGATTCTGTCAGTCATATGTTTGTTTCCTGTTTCTTCCTTAATGGTTTGATCATAGTCAAAGCATTTAAAGAATTATTGATGAACATTCTTTATAACTTTATAAGTCAAACTATTGATACAGCACAAGACTATTTTTTTAACATCTTCATTATTTATAAATTTTTTTTTATTCTTTACAGAAAACTACAGCTAATGAGATTCTTAAAATTTGAAGTATAATTACTGGGTCAAAGTCCCCATCAACATTTTGAAAGCCTTTGATGAATTTTGACATTTTCTTTTTCTAGAAAGACTACATGCCATCTAAGATGGCTTACTTCTCCACTGTCTTTCTATGGTTAATTAATTATTTATTATGAATAAATCATAAAGTTGGTGATCAAGAAATTCATCTCATTCTGTTTTTATTCATGTAAGTGAATTTGGGATGATCTTTTTAGCGCTTATGCTTGAGTCAATGGTCTCTCTATGCCTAATGTTAATTTTTCTTTCTTTTTGTTTAAAAGTGCATTAGTGTATTCTATTAGCAATACGTGCTACCAATGACTTCTGCTTCTTTAATGACAATTAAAAACCAAGCATCCCATTAGTGTACCTCCCGTGAATTGTTACAGCAATTTTTTCAAGGCAAGTTCCATATTGTTGGAGGATTGGAGGACTTAAACATCTTGCTCATGGCTACACATAGAAAACTCAGGCTCCAGAGTCTGGTTTTTATATTTGGATTACCACATTGCAAATTTTCTATTATTTTAATTTTGTGATTTCATTTTGGCTTAACATATCTGCACTCAGAGAGTTATCTTTATAGAAGTCCATCTATATGTCCCATGAGACTGCAAACGTCTTCTGGATTCCACCTAATATGTATAATAATTACATTATCTTTCCCTTCTTTTTTCTCTTGCTCTTTCAAATTCATGATCTCTTTTTTCTTTAATTTTTATTGTTGTGTGTGTGTGTGAACAAGGACAATGCCAATAGACACGTTAATGTGGGCAGAGGAAAGCTCAGGAGGTCTCACCTCTAGACAGAGAACCATAGACAAGCAAGGACTGCTGAGGGTGGGAGGAAGGTCTCCCCCGGGAGGACCATGCCAATTGCTCACCCAGTATCAAATGGTCAGCTCTGAAAACATGCAAACTGAAATCCTCACTGTCACGTTCACACCAATATCTTGGTGGATGCAGTCTTTGTCTGCCTCTAATGTGTAATAGGATTTGCCCTCCCCTAATCAGATATTTATAAAGAACCAGGCTGAAAACATTCAGTCATTTTACTTTGTCAAATGGTTTTTCTCAGAAATCAGCTGAGATTCTGAAGAACTGGTGCCAAGATCATTGTGTGTAACAGTGATTTAAAGCAAGCATTGGTTTCTAGCCCTTCTCAAAAGCCTAAGCTCCCTGATCCCCTGAGACAGAAACACACAACCCTGTCCAATCACACTTTGCATAACTGGAATTTGGCCAAAAGTACATTGGCGATCCCTCACCCCCCACACCCTAAAAACTGCTGGCGGACAATCCAACTCTTCCTCAGAATATATCCCCAAGGGTGTGTGAAGGGGACATGAAAGGAAACGAATGGCAGAATGAACTAGTGATATATTTCCCAGTGTCAACCGTGAAAGAGGTGTACTGTTCTCTGCTTTTAGATGGCTCTGGGGTGGGGGTGTGGCTCGAGAGTAGAGCATTTGCCTACTGTGCTCAAGGCACCAGGTTTCATTTCCTGTCCCGACAAGCAAAAGACAAATCCTCTCTAACTTGGTCCAGTTTTAAACTTTTTAAATTTTCTGAACACCAAATTGCACCTGTCCTCCTTTGGAAGAGACGCGGAATCCCCGATTAAAACAGAAATGGTTCTAATTGTGTTTATAAATGGGACACTTTCTTGTAT
This sequence comes from Ondatra zibethicus, assembly GCA_004026605.1. NCBI lineage: Eukaryota > Metazoa > Chordata > Mammalia > Rodentia > Cricetidae > Ondatra > Ondatra zibethicus. The sequence continues at coordinate 354 of PVIU01019152.1, read as the reverse complement.
ACATGCATTTTGTCTATGGGGTACACCGCTATCTCCTTGGAAACGGGAAAAGATGATGTCCAGATATATTTGCACAGTGAAAGAGTTACTAGGTTAACAGTGGAGTTCTCACAGGCACTTACTGAAATGTGTGTCTATGCACTCTAAAGCAAATTGAAATTAAATTAGCAAGACTCTTTCCTCTCCTGGTGGGATTTCTAGCTACCTTAGGGACAGACTGACAGAACTGCTAGCTTCAGCCTGGGGAAGGGCTGCAATAGCCTGGAAACGCTGAGCTGTGCCTTTGCTGGGATGTAGCACCTGGCACCAGTATTTTAAAACCCTCTAGAGTCGCCAGGTTTTTTTTTTTTTTTT
>PVIU01019151.1:0-37096 GCA_004026605.1 Ondatra zibethicus | reverse complement strand
CCCTCTGCTTGGCATGGGGTCTCTGGGTTGCAACTTCTTGAAAACAGGCTCAGTGGGTTAAAGTGTGTTAACTTTTTGTTATCCACTTTAATCCACGCCCCTCTATTTTTGGGGTGCAAGCCCGGTTCCAGGTCATTCTGTGCAGCTGGGGCTTTGAAGATAGGGGGAAGGTACTACAGGGATATATTGGGGGTGCAGACTTATCCCAGTAACATACAGTGCCAGTCAGGACCCCGCATCCCAGTGGGTTACAGGAGACGTGTCCTCCTTCCTGTCTGGCTTCATCTGACCTGTACTCCAGGACCGAGAGGGGTCGACCTCCCCACCTCCAGGTTTGCAATGTCAGAATTATTTTCCTGCCATCCCTACCCCTTCAGAGTTCTTTCTCAATGTAAAATCTCCAGGGACTGACCATAGACCCTAACTCTTTCAGGTACATCTTGAGAACTTTGGCTCTTCATTCCGTGGTCCCCATTTCCCTCACATTGCCTGCCAGTCTCCAAACCCTTTTCTGTAGTGTCAGACGCAAGTCCCTCCCCATCATAGGGGTGGAACAGGGAGATATGGTGGCTCACTATGATAAAAATTACCCTTGATTCTTACTTAGAATAAATGATTGATTGTCTCCCTTCATGTCTCCATTTTCTTTGGTGCACCTGGCAGTTCCAGAGATTTAGAAATTTCCTGTTAAGTGGTGTGACCATGAAGGGACACTGGGCTTAAGTTCTCCCCAATCTCCAAAACTTGGGAGGTGCAAGTTTTTGTCCTGCTTAATTTATCTTCCAGGGAGTTCAGGATGATTTCTTTTGTGCATTTACTGTCTAGGGCATTTCCCACAGCTTGTGCAGTGGCCATTTAGAGCTGCTCACTCAAAGCTGCTAATCCAAGACAGTTCGGCCTTCAAGGAGGGCTCTTTTGCCTGTATTCTCCTTACTTTCCTTCCTCTCTTCTTTTTTTTTGGGGGGGGTGGGTGGGTGAGTGGGTGTAAAATAGGATTCAGACTGGTCCTGAACTCACTATGTAGCCACGAATGACCTTGAACTTCTACGCCTTCTGCTTCCAGAGCGCGGATATTTAAGCATATACTACCATGGCAGATTTTCGTCTTTATATTTTTCTTTGCCTGTGAAATTGACACCTAAAGTTTGACATTCTCTAAATCTGTGATCCACACTTGGTGAACCCCATTTTCCTTCTATAAGACTTTTCAAACATGTAGAGTGTATTTATTTATTTATTGAGACAGGGTCTCACTATGTAACCCTAGCTGGTCTGACGCTTTCTATATAGACCAGGCTAGCTTCGAACTTACAGAGATCTGCTTGCTTCTGCCTTCCAAGCTCTGGGATTAAAGGCGTGTACGATCATGCCCAGCTCAAGATGCTGCTTAACTCTAGTTGCCTTTTGTTCTGGTATGAGAATCTTGTTGGCAGGACCACTTGCCTCCCCAATTCTCCTACTGCACCCTGAATCCACAGTTAACTTGATACATTGTCCTAAGACTTTTCAGGATTCCTTTCTAGCATCAGGCATTGACTGTCCTGATAAGCTTCCTTCTATTTAGTCTTGCAACTGTTGCCCCCCAACTGTTGGTACTCTCAGTTTCTCAGACCTTGGGAGGAAAATTCTGCCCACGTGTTGTAGCGGCTGTATTTTGTTTTCTCTAGTCCCAGAGGGAGCCCTGCATCTGGTACTCTCTTTTTCCCTGACTCTAGAGTTTTAACAGTTCTGCTTCTGTGGGTGGGGGGTCAACTCTGGAGGGGAGGAGCCTAGAAGGGCCTAGTAGAAGGTAGATGTGGAAGGAGCCAGGTGGGCTTCCAGCAGCCGCTCTCTGCACAGCTCCCCTCTCTGACCCCCAGTTAATCTCATTTACTATTCAGCTGGCTAGGAGGCTCTTGTCCAGGCAGCTGGTTAATTGGGCAGGAAGTCATGTTGAGCCCTTTACTTCCGAAAGTCAGAGGGAGACCAGAAATCCAGTTTAACAATTTATCCTCTTCTTCAGTCAGTGGCTTGGCACCCATTCCTGCCTCCCCCTCCCCCAACCTGAACATTTCTGCCTCTGTTCCCCTGGCTTCCTCCCCCATTCCATCCCTGTCTAGTATATCCGGATTAGCTGGCTAGCTTCTGGGGCCCCTTTGCTGAGTGATTCTGACTGAGTGAGGCCAATGAAGGAAGAGCGGGGCAGGTTTAGCCCTGTCCTGTGTAGGGGCTGCTGAGGGCAAGTACTCTCTAGCTGAGTACCTGACTTTGGTTCCTGTTTCAGGGATGCAAAGGTGCTGGAGAGTCAGTTTCAATGGGGAGGCTGGGGTGGTAGGGGTAGGTTGTAGAGCAGGGGCATCAGGAATATGGGAATGGTAGATGATGATGGAAGCAAAGAACTTGGGGATAAATGAGGGTACAAGGGTCAGATGCTAGAACTCTTAAAAGGACGGAGTGGACGATGAAGCCTTGCTTGGGAAAGGCTTGGAGACAATGGTGGTTGGTGGTGGTGGTGGTGGGGTAGACCGCCAGAGCCCTTTGGTATGAGGAGTAGCCAAGTTGGAGGCTGGAGCCTGGACTAGGGTAGAGATGAAAGGTGCTGAGGCCTTGGCTGGAGAGGGGGTTGTCGGGAGGGTGGAGAGAGGGGAGCCAATGGGCTGGAGGAGAGGGAGGGGGAGGAGCTGGTCAGGCCTCAGGGCCTTCCGCACTGCACTGCTGGGGGAAAAGGAGGCGGTCCGGGCGGGTGCCCGAAGCCTGAGGCGCTGGGCTGGTCCAGTGACTGCCTCGGTCCCCATCCCAGAAATACCGCTACCAAGATGAAGACACGCCCCCTCTGGAGCACAGCCCGGCCCACCTCCCCAACCAGGTAAACGCCCCCGAGCTGGTGCACGTGGCGGAGAGGAACTTGTCCCACCTCGAGGCCGTCCATGGGGTCGTGGGCCACGCCCACCTCTCCCCCCTCAAGGTAGGAGACCCTGGCGGCCCCCTCCCCAGTGCGGCCCTCGGAACCTCGGAGCTGCAGCAATTCCCAAGGGCCGGTAGGGCAAGAGCTATGGGGGGAAAGATTGGGGGTGGCCTGGCATCTGGGTCTTGGGCTCCTGGGGCTGGGGTTGGGGGGTGTGCTTCTTGACTGGGGGAGGGAGCACGACGCTGAAAATACTTTGGTCTCACAGAAGAGAAATAGGCCAGGCAAGTGGGAGTGGGTGCAGAGCCTATAGCTAGGATGTATGTGCTTTTTTGTATGTTTGGTGTGTTGAGATGGATGGAGGATCCTCCAAGAAGTGCCCCCAGTGTCATGGCCCTCTCCATTCCTTTGTACCCCCACCCCCGCTTCAGTTTACTGTGTCCAGAGCTCTGTTCCAAGTGCCTGATGCCCTCATTTGCTCCTGTCCCTTTCCCCACCTCCTCCCCCAACCTCTGCCTCTGGGCCTGGCTCTGCCTGTTCCTGAGTCTCCAGCTCTTTCCATCTGGCTGGACTGAGACTTCAAGTCTTGGTCCTTTCTGCCTCTTCCTGTGCCCAGCCTTTGCTCCCCTCCCGTGCTCCCCCTCCCTGCTGGCTGGCTGGCTGGTTCTTGATGCTGCTTCTCTCTTCCTCCCACGCATGCATCTCCTTCCCCCTCTCGCTGAACCCCAGCTCAGGCCTCTGTGGCCTGATCAATCCTCTCCTGGTCTGAGCAGTTGGTCCTCTCTCTGTCCTCCAGCTCCCCATTTCTTTCCCAGTTCCACTGTTCCCTGATTGTCTCTGTGATTTTTCCTCCTTTTGCTCTCACCTCCACCCATACCTTCTTCAGCCATTCCTGTCCTCATTATTATATATGGCCACCGGTTCCCCTTCCCTCCTCCTTTGTGCCCACAGTATGCTTTTTCTTTTTTTCTTTCTCCAGGCCTGAGAGGCCTTATTTCCCAGATCTTCCATTTCCCAGCCCCCATTCTCTCAATCTCCTCTTCTAGGGACATGAGCTGTAAGACCGAGGAGCACACTGAGGGGCTAGAAGTGTGGGGAGCTTTAGGAAGGGGGACCCCAGTTGCTGACATTTTACTAAGAGGATGGGAGGAGGTTTGTGAGGCAGGGATGAGGCAGGAAAGTGACTGTAGCAGTCTCGGAGGCTAGAAGTGGCAGAGGGAGGAGTTGGAGAAAAGTGGGAAAGACCAGGGTCTGAAGGCATGGGATAAGACCGGACGGAATTGGGGCTGCTCAGTACACTGCTTGAGAGGAAGGAAAACGGAGCCCTGGAAATGAAAACAGTGCAGAATATTTGTGTGCAGCTCTGTGGCTTCAAGGAGTGAAAGAAGATTCCAGATGCCTTTTGCAAGACAGGGCCATTATGTCTTGGGTAGGGCGGAAACAGGTGCTGGAGGGTAGCAGTTGTACAGTGCAAAGGCGTGGTGGCACCAGAGCTTAGGGAGCGGCTGGGAGAGGGCTAGCAGAGGCCATAAGTGAAGGTGGGACATCTCAGGACAGGGCTTCAACAAGGGACAGGAGAGGCTCCAATATCCAAAGGAACTGGTGAGTGGGTTGAGGAGTGGAGGGCTGTGATTTGGGGCAGAACCTTAAAGGGTTGGAAATGAGCTAAAGGGGAATAACGAGGTGACAGGTAAGGATAGGAGAGGTAAGGGGTGGAGCCGAAGTCTGGGATGGGGACAGGGAAGTGGGTGGAGACGGTGGCTGGGGTTGGGAGACTGGAAAGCTGAAGGCTGGGGACAAGGATCTAGGGAGAGTGTGGGACGAGAGTAGAGAAGACTAGGTAGGGAGGGTCTGGGGGTGGGGAGAGGTTGTAGTATAAGGTGGGTCTGAGGATATGTGCCACGGAGGACGAAAATGTGGATGACTTCAGCAGCCAGTGACTATTGGCGAGACAACAGCGTTTGCCTGGGGAGGGATGACAGTTGATGCATGGGTATGAAATCTATTAAGGGGCCTGAAATGGACTTGAGAAGTAGCAGTGTGGGGGGGGGAAAGAGGGACCTTTATAGGAGATGGAGACCTTAGGAAGGGAACTGGAATCCTCTTACTTGGTCGGTTTCAAGTATTTGTCTAAAGAGGAAATAGATTGGGGACCCCCGGAAGGAGTCTCTTGGCAGCCTCACCTCATTGCCATAGAGACGTGGCTTCGGTTGCCCTGGCAATTGGGGAAGCCCCTAGGACAAGTCTAAAGCTGTCCCCGCCCTGCAGTTTAGCTAGAGACCTGGCTGCGTTGAGGCCACTGACGTCAGGGACCAGGGCACGCCTCGCTTTAACCCTTTCCTTGATGAAGTGGGGGCGGGGAGGAGTGGGGGCTGTAGAAGACCAGGCTAGGTTCTGGATGCCTTTTTTTCTATCCTCCTTCCTGACGTTCTTTGCACTGCGTAGGGTGAGGGGCTCAAAGGAGAGAGGAGGGCAGGTTATTCGGGATGCACTGCACCCACGCCCACGAATAGAAACGTTCTGGCCTCTCGGCCCGGCTAACGGTGGGCGGGTCCAGAGCCGGGGAGGACTCATCGAGTCTTTTGCTGTGGGGAGTCTGTGGTACCCTAGGCCACGCCCCCCACCCGTTGTCCTGACTACCAGGCCTCCTGGAGGTGGGTCTCCCCAGGTCTTGGCTGGTCTTAGATACTGTTGCTAGGCAACCTGGTCCCTGGAGGAAGGGGTGGATTGGATGGCGGGTGGGTGAGAGAGAGGGAGGGACCAGAAGCTGGGGAAACCCCGGATTCTCATGGCGCAAGATTTAGAGCAAATGTGTGCCAAGGTGAGGGACAAATTTGGGGGAGGGTTATCAAGATATTTGGGTGATTGTGAGGGTATAGAGACCGGAAGGGGACCCCAAAGAGGAGATCAGGATCTAGTGGACCTGAACCTTGGGGTGTAATGCGTAGCACGTAATGCATATAACACCCTGTAGTGTTACATCCGGTGAGAAGCATCCCCTCCCTCAGCATGCTCCCCCTTTCCCCACTCTTTACCATCTGCTGCTCCCCTCTCCGTCTGGCTGTCTCTCTCTTCCCTCTTCTCATACACCTCTTTAAACATACAGGGGCCTGGGGTGGGCAGAGTTGTGTGTGTGCGTGCACTTGTGTGTGTGTGTGTGTGTGTGTGTACACGAGTGCATTCATGTTTGTGTAATGCAGGCAGGCTGGGTCCTTGAGTTGCTTTGAAGGTGGTGGAGTGGACTTGACTATGCAGTTTAAGGGGATCCAGATTGGTAGGGCCCACCTTTGCTTATGGGCTTCCTCTGGAGTCAAGGCTTAGGTAGCTTTCTGTCTTCTGTCTCCTCTGCCAGGCCAATTCTCCCCCTGTGATTGTCAACACGGACACCCTAGAAGCCCCAGGATATGTGAGTTGTTTAGATTTTGGGGATGGGGACATAGCAAAAGGGTAGGGGAGAGGAAGGGAATGAATCCCTGCATGGGGAGGGAGGGGCATGTTCTCTGGCCAGAGTGTCCACCTCACTGTTTTTGTGTTTCTGTCCCGTGCTGGAGTTGCAGGTGAACGGGACAGAGGGGGAGATGGAATACGAGGAGATCACATTGGAAAGGGTGAGAGCCAGGCCCTCCGTTCACATCCCCTTGGTTCTGGGCTGGTGTTTCTCTTTTTGTGCCTGTGTTTCCTAGGTGTCCTGACCCTGTATATTCTAGCTGCACCTTTCTGATCCTGTCCCTTTCTCACTTCCCTTAACAGAACTGGGCAGTAAGGGGAGCTGACCCTCTTGTCCTCCTTCTTCCCAGGGTAACTCAGGTCTGGGCTTCAGCATCGCAGGTGGCACTGACAACCCTCACATCGGTGACGACCCATCCATTTTCATCACCAAGATCATTCCTGGTGGGGCTGCAGCACAGGATGGCCGCCTCAGGTGGGGAGAGAAGACAGGGTTTAGAAAGCTAATACCTCCCGGAAGGTGGTGTCACATGCGTTTAATCCCAGTACCTGAGAGGGAGAGGCAGGCAGATCTCTGTGAGTTCGAGGCTAGAGTGGTCTACAGGACAGCCAGGGCTACACAGAGAAACCCTGTCCTGAAAAACAAAACAAAACAAAAACAAAAAACAAAAAACAAAAAAAAAGAAAGAAAGAAAGAAGGAAAAAAAGAAAAAGAAAGCTAGTACTACTGGAAAGGGAGGACTGGGCAGCAGGAAGCTCCTGGCTCAGACCCATATTGTTGGTCCCAGGGTCAATGACAGCATCCTGTTTGTAAATGAAGTGGATGTTCGGGAGGTGACCCATTCAGCTGCAGTGGAGGCCCTCAAAGAAGCAGGTTCCATCGTTCGCCTCTACGTCATGCGCCGGAAACCGCCAGCTGAGAAGGTCATGGAAATCAAACTCATCAAAGGGCCTAAAGGTAGTACTTACCCACATTAGCACCAGTCCCTCCCCACCATCCTGCTTCTCCCTGCCTCCAAGGCTTGTTCCCCAGGCCCGTAGGCAGCCACTTCTTCCCTCCTGCCATCCAGGACTTGGCTTCAGCATTGCAGGGGGCGTAGGGAACCAGCACATCCCTGGCGATAATAGCATCTACGTAACGAAGATCATCGAAGGAGGTGCTGCCCACAAGGATGGCAGGTTGCAGATTGGAGACAAGATCCTGGCGGTGAGGGCCTGCATCATGGTTTCTAGTCGAGACTTGGGTCTCATTGCAGGCCTGGGGTGCCCATTGCCTGACCATTTCTGGCTCTGTCTGAGCTTTGCTTCCCTTGACCCCAGGTCAACAGCGTGGGGCTAGAGGACGTCATGCATGAGGATGCCGTGGCAGCCCTGAAGAACACATATGATGTTGTCTACCTAAAGGTGGCCAAGCCCAGCAATGCCTACCTGAGTGACAGCTATGCTCCCCCAGACATCACAACCTGTGAGAGCCCTCCAGACCTTAAAGCTCCTCATAACCCCTCCTAGTAATTCCTAAGACATGCAGGCCCATGACAGCCCCTGTGGCCTACTTCATGAAATGGCCATGACCTCTGACCCTTGTGGTAGTTGGAGAGGAGATGGAAAGTCATTCATGGAGAAGCACTCCCACCGAGCGCTGATATTCTCTTGTCCAAGAGACACAGGGCCCATTTGGTTTTGTGGTTCTGATCAAATCCTTAAGTAACAGATACTTCTCACGTTCTTTAAAAATGTAGGGAAAGAACCGGGCATGACGGTGCACACCTCTAATCCCAGTATTCGGGAGGCAGGTGGCTCTCTGAGTAAGAGGCCAGTATGATCTATAGAACAGTTCCAGAACAGCCAATGCTACACACAAAAACCCTGTCTGGACTGCCCCCCCCAACACACACACACACACACACACACACACACACACACACACACACACACGAAAAGAACTGGGCATAGGAAAAGCATGACATACTTCCTTTTCCAATACTTGAGAAGTCAAGGTCGGAGGGTCAGGAATTCAAGGCTATCCTGGGTTACATAGTAGGTTTGAGGTCAGCCTGGGCTACATGAGACTGAGAAAATGGGGGAAAAAAGGGAGAAGAATAAAGGCTTCACATTTCATTTTATAAGAGCAGTTGACATGGTCACAAAGGTCATGTGGGAGAAGGAATGTAGAGGCCAGCTGTACCCCAACAGAGAGGTGTAAGTTTAGGACACCCCAGTGGGTACCCACCCGCATCAGCAGCAGCATGTTAAGAAGATACTGTTGTCACAGAATAAGGTTTATTTCAGAAAACCATAGTTGGCTTAATATTAGGGAACCTCTTCACATGATTCAATGTATTAAAAGTGAGCTGAATGGGGACGGTGGCCCACACCTATAATCCCAGCATTCTGGAGTCCAGGGCAGGAGGATTGGAAGTTCTGGGGTAGCCCAGGCTACATAGTGAGATGAGACCCTATCAAAGGGAAGAAAGAAAGTTAGAAGATCGAGGACAGATGTGAAAGTAAACCCAGGAGTAGCGGTTCTGTGACACAGTGGCCAGTTACTAGCAGCCAGATGCGGTAGATGGTCAGTAGATCCTAGCTGTGTCTGTCATTCTAGGAGTGAGGCACGGACGCTTCTTACCGTGGTTGCTCTTCATCGCCCCTGGCAGATTCTCCGTGTTGGTGCTGCTATTACTTACCAACTGCAAACTGTTCCTGGAATTTACAATAATTAAAAAAATTATGTATTTTTTTCTTGCAAGGGTGATAGGACGGAACCCAGGGTCTCATGCATGCTGAGCAAGCACTCTCCCACCGAATTACACCTCAGGCCTCACAGTCCTGTGTAATTTCTCCCCCACCGTCCTCTTAGTAGAGTGAATGTAGATTAATGAAGGAGAAGTGAGGAAGAACTCCTCAGAGGGCTCCTTTTCCTTCCTTGCTTGTTTTTGTTTGTTTGTTTGTTTTTTTAAAAGATGGGGTCTCTCTGTGTAGCCCCAGGCTGGCTTTGAACTTGTGCTAATTCACTTGTCTCAACCCCCCGATTGCTGGATTACAGGTGCATGTCACCATGCGTGGCTTTAGACTTTTTATGTATAAGTATCTTTTTGTTGTTGTTTTTTCAAGACAGGGTTTTTCTGTGTAGTCCTGGCTGTCTTGAACTGACGCTGTAGACAGGGCCTCAGACTCAGAGATTCACCTGCCTCTGCCTCCCGAGGGTTGGAATTAAAGGCGTGAGCCACCATCATCTGGCTGAATCAATGATTTCCAACCAGGATAATTTTGTTAGGCCAAATTTATCATAATATTTTGTTATGAATGGAATGGGGGAAAACAAGAAAGGAATATTTTTGTCATTAGACAGAAATACAAATTTGACAAGAAATATAATAAATTGATGAAGAAAATGATGAAAAAAATATTTTGAGACAGAGTCTCATTATGTAGCTCTGGCTGTCTTAGAACTTGTTTTGTGACCAGACTGGTCTAGAATTCATTATAGAGACCAGATTGGCTTGGAACTCAAAGAGATCTACCTGCCTCTGCCTCTTTAGTGCTGGGATTACAGGTGGGTACCACCACGTCCACTGAGAATGATGAAAAAAATTTTTTTTCCAAGACAATGTTTCTCTGGTGTAACCTTGGCTGTTCTGAAACTCACTCTGTAGACCAGGCTGGCCTCAAACTCAGATCTGCCTGCCTCTGCCTTCCAGGTGCTGGGATTAAAGGCGTGCGCCACCACCGCCTGGCACAAATGCTAAGATTTTAGTGAAGGGTATAAAGCAATGTTTTTAGATGGAAAATTTTGAAAAGTATTTTTTTACATTTATTTAATTTGTTTGTGTTTGTGTTTCATGTGTGTAGGTGTGTGCTCACAGGCTCACATGTAAGTGTACAGCTCAGAGGACCATTTGTGGGAGTCAGGTCTCTCCTCCCACCATGTGGGTCCTGGGGAACAAACTCAGGGATCTTTATCCACTGAGCCTGTATGGAAAAATCTTAATATGTGAGTGATCTCAACCTTCTTCAAATTATACGTTTTATGGAATTCTAATCAGAATTTCAGTATTATCTTTCCCTGGCATTTATGTAGCATCTAAAGTTCAGCTGGAAAAATGTGTGGGAGATTAAGACATTTTGGGAAAGAATGAGATATTTCCTTTATCAAGTATGAGACACAGCATATTCACATTTTATGGTACTATTTGTTTTTCCCTTTTGTTTTTGAGGCCAGGTCTCACTGTGTAGCCAGGACTGCCCTGGCGCTGGCACTCTTCCTGCCTCAGCCTCCTGGGGCTGGGTTACTGGCGTGTAGGTTATAGTCAGCTTTCTGGTACTATTCTGAACCCTATAACCTACCAAAAATACCTTGATTTTGTGTCCAGACAGGAGGAGCAGTATATACTCGGTTGGGAGGTTGACCTAGGGGGATTGAGAATTTAAAGAAAGCCTGGGGCTACATAGAATCTGTCTCAAAAAATGGCTGGGGATGTAGTTTAGCTGATGGAGTGCTTGCCTAGTATACATGAAGCACTTGGGTTTGATCCCCTGGCTGGATAAATCTGGGCATTATGGTACATGCTCCTAGAGCTTTGGAGGGGAGGGGAGGAGAGGGACAAAAGTTCATGACTACACAGTGAGTTTGAGGCCAGCCGGGGCTACATGAGACCCTGTTTTTTGTTGTTGTTTTTCTGTTTTTTGTTTTAAATCCAAAACAGGGCTGGGGAGATGGCTTAGGTGGCAAGGTGCTGACCACAAGACCAGGGTTTGGGTTCCTAACTTCCACATAAAAAGTTGGGTGCTATGTTGCACGTCTGTCACCCTGACTCTGAGGGGCAGTGCAGAGAAATTCCTGGGGCTCACTGGCCCGTTAGCCTAGCTGAATGTGTGAGCTCTAAGTCAGTGAGGTGCAGCTAGCACGGTCTCTGTGAGTGCAAGGCCAGCCTGGTCTACATAGTGAGTTCCAGGACAGCCAGAGCTATATAGTGAGGTCCTATACAAAAATAAATAAACTAAAATTAAGATGGAAAATACTTTTGAGGAAGACACCCAAAGTCAAGCTCTGGCCTCTTTCCTTGTGCATGCACATAAGTGCTCGCTCTCCCCCCCCCTCTCTCTCACACACACACACACACACACACACGCACCCTCCCACCAACCAACCAGAAAACAGACATATATAAATATATAAGATGAGCCTTAGGATTTCAATGCTAGAGGGCTCCAAAGGGACCCAAGACTGTTAAGAGTTGCAGCAGACACAGGAGCCATAGTGAAGAGGATTTTCCTGGCCATTCAGAATTCATTTAGTATGTGAAACACATGAAGTCATAGTAAAACCTAACACAAAGCTGGGAATCGGGCCTGGTGATGTATGTTTGTAGTCCTAACTATTAGGAGATTGAAGTAGGAAAACCAATGACGCTCAACCAGGCATGAGCAGCTAAGTGAGATTCTGATTTGAGAATAAAACTCAAACTCAAATCACATTGTGATCAAATGGGTTGGGACTGTGGAATTGACATACAACGACTGTATAGGGTGAGCAGGTCTGGGGTTCCATCTTCATGACGATTTCATTTTCTCTCGTTACCTTGGGAGGATGCTAGGTTACCTAGAGGTACACCATTCTTCCTGAAAACGTGAAGGGAGAGAATCAGTCATCCCTCCCTTCTCTTCTGTATAACCCTTACCACAGAGGCAGGCAGCACGAGGTTGCCATGCAGCAGTTCTTGTATGGGGGTGGGGTGCATGTTGTCTTATTGTTATTGTCTTGAGATAGGGTCTCATCTAGCCCAAGCTGACTTCAAAGTCACCATGTTACCCATGCTGGCCTTCAGTTTGCAGCTGTCCTCCTGAGGGGGATAGTGGGCTTGAACACTCAGCAGGTAGGACAGGTCTTTATAAAAATCTTACCAATGATTGTAGAATACTAATATTTTGCGGTCCCTGTGAATGTCAGAATTAGACATTGTCATCAACACTTGCAAGACCTTAGGTGAAAAGCTGATAGAGCACATTAATAGGTTGATCAGGCTGATGCCACCAGAACCTGCCAGTTTTAGAAAAAAGACAAGCAGCCTTTATCTATATATCTGTCTGTCTTGGAGACAGGGTCTCACTATATAGCTCTGACTGGCCTGGAACTCACTGAACTGCCTCTGTTTCCCCAGTGCCGGGATTTAAAGTGTGTGGCACCACATCCAGCAGACCTCACTGTATCCTGCGGTGATGTAGTGAGAAGCACAGGATACCAGCCTGAGAGAATATTTTCTATTTTCTTCTTTTTCTTCTTCTTTTCTTCTTCTTCTTCTTCTTCTTCTTCTTCTTCTTCTTCTTCTTCTTCTTCTTCTTCTTCTTCTTCTTCTTCTTCTCCTTCTTCTCCTTCTTCTCCTCCTTCTTCTCCTCCTCCTCCTCCTCCTTCTCTTCCTCTTCTTCTTCCTTTTTTGTTTTTTTGAGACAGGGTTTCTCTGTAGCGGAGCCTGTCCTGGAACTAGCTCTTGTAGACCAGGCTGGCCTCGAACTCACAGAGATCCGCCTGCCTCTGCCTCCTGAGTGCTGGTATTAAAGGAGTGCGCCACCACTGCCTGGCGTGAGAGAATATTTTCATACTGAATTTGAGTCTCCTCAAGCCTCTAGGACAAGCTTAGGAAAGCAAAAAAGGAAGCAGACAGGAATGGGCACACATTAAGCAAGATTGCAGGGATATAAGCAGGGCTATCCCTATAGAATATGGGAAAATATTTTAGACAAATAATCCAATTAAAAAAATAAATGAATAGCCATGAGGGAGAGAGATTTTGTGGATTGAGAGACCTGAGAGGCACTTTAACCAAAAGGCAGTCTGAAAAACATGGTACTAATAGTCTCCTTTGACATCACCATTCCTGGCATACTAAAGACATCTGACCTGATGTCATCTGTAAATTCCCGACCCCTGATGGTGTTAATCACCAAGATACCTTTCTGGCACAATTCCTCTTTGGCTGAGCCTGGCCCTGGGCTCCCCTGGAGAAGATGGGTGGGCGGGTACTATTGTCTTAGCATTTCTGTCTCACCCATTCCTGTCTTCCCTCAGCGTATTCTCAGCACCTGGATAATGAGATCAGTCATAGCAGCTACTTGGGCACTGACTACCCCACAGCCATGACCCCCACTTCCCCTCGGCGCTACTCCCCTGTGGCCAAGGACCTGCTGGGCGAGGAAGACATTCCTCGGGAACCCAGGCGAATTGTGATCCACCGGGGTTCCACAGGCTTGGGCTTCAACATCGTGGGTGGCGAGGATGGTGAAGGCATCTTCATCTCCTTCATCCTTGCTGGGGGCCCTGCTGACCTCAGTGGGGAGCTGCGGAAGGGGGACCAGATCCTATCGGTGAGAGAGGCCTGTGCAGGGGTTTGCACTGCCCCTATACAGAGCTCTGTGCTCCTGGGGAGGGGCTGGCTGGGCTCCAGCCTAGTCCTGCTGGACCATTCCCTGATCCACTCAGACCCAAGAATTAGTATTCCTGTCACAGGTGACAGCCTCTTCCCCCCTTTCTAGGTCAATGGTGTTGACCTCCGCAATGCCAGCCACGAGCAGGCTGCCATTGCCCTGAAGAACGCGGGTCAGACGGTCACGATCATTGCTCAGTATAAGCCAGAAGGTATGAGGCCCAAGCTTCCCTGTCCTCCTGGCTAAACTGGTCCTCAGAACTGTCACTTTAGCTGATGGATGGGTGAGGGTGGTCGTGTGTGTGGCATCAGGATGGGACAGAGTTCTAGAACCTTCTTGTCCTTCCTCAGAGTATAGTCGATTCGAGGCCAAGATCCATGATCTTCGGGAGCAGCTTATGAATAGTAGCCTGGGCTCAGGGACTGCATCTCTGCGGAGCAACCCCAAGAGGGGTTTCTATATCAGGTGAGAAGCTTCCTGGGCGTGACGCCTGAGGCCTCTCCCCGTGAACGTGCGTCCATCTCCACACAGCCTCCATCCCTGAACCTTGCCTGCCTTCTACTCTCCCACCCAGACCTGACACTCAGCCAGGGGCTCATAGGCTGCACAGGCTGATCTTCTAGAATACATTATCAGCACTGAAAAGCAGCCCCTGCTTCAAGCGCCTTAATTGTCGTCTAGCCCCATCACCTAAACACTTCCCTAACAGCTTTCACGGTAGGACCCAAGTTCAGTGTCCGACACGGCAGGCATGGCTAGTACCTACCCTCCCTCCTTCCCTTCTTGCCTAAGCTGAGTTTGAACTCCTGTGCTTTAATAATCTTCCTGCCTTAGACTACAGGCACTTGTCACCATGCCCAGTTTTGGGATATTTTGAGTCTTCTTTCAGCTTGGCATCCTTGTGGGAAGCCTCAGTGGGAAGGACCGCAGCTCTTTGTGCCTGCCTCCTGTCTGTCTGTCTGTTCCTCTCTCTCTCTTTCTCTCTCTCTCTCTTTCTTTCTCTCTCTTTCTTTCTTTTCCATTCTTCCATTTTTTCCCCCTGTGTGGGGGATTGAATGCAGTGCCTCATGCATGCTAGGCTCGCCCTGAGAGCACCGGTGACAACACCTCAGCTTCACCCCTGACTGCTCAATAGCATTTCTTCCCTTCTCAGGGCTCCCTTTCTCATGGTTCCTCTTCCTGTCTCCTCATAAGACATTGAGGCCTCCTCCCTCCCCTGGCCTCTCTACTCCCACCTCTTCTTTCGTCCTCTTTCTTTGTCCAGTTGGCTGGCCTTATCTGCCACCCTGCTATACAAGTGTCTTAAAGCTGTCTGGCCTGCCTTGATACCATCTTGGAGGCCTAGATCAATTCTGGCTGTTGCTTTTGGGCCATTTCCATTGGGTTTTCCCATGGGCATGTCACCTTCAACATGTCCTAGACTGAGTTTGCTGTTTCTCCTGGATGCTTGTGTTCCTTCTCAGGAGGCCCACATCTGTGCTCTTCCCCACCTGCTGAAGTCTAGTAGGTCTCTAAGGGTATCCGATTCTCATTGCCAGCTGACCATATGACCCTGTGGGCTTGTTTCTTCTCCTCAGTTCCATTGTTTTTCTCGGCATCTTTGCTCTTTCAGAACCTTGACAGAGCTTTTAGTCCTTAGACAGTTTTGGGGTTTCTTTGTGTGTGCCACCAGCAGTCCATGCTTTGTTACAGAACCCTTGCCCAGAATCTGGCTCGTCCTCAAGGTGCCTGATGCATCCTTCCTGGAGTTCTCAGCCAGGCCCTGACCCATAGTCCTTTGTACTATAGGGCCCTGTTTGATTATGACAAGACCAAGGACTGCGGTTTCTTGAGCCAGGCCCTGAGCTTCCGCTTTGGGGATGTGCTTCATGTAATTGACGCTAGCGATGAAGAGTGGTGGCAAGCAGGGCGGGTCCACTCTGACAGTGAGACCGATGACATTGGCTTCATTCCCAGCAAACGGCGGTGAGGCTCCTGGGGCCCTGCAGCCTTCCTGAGAGAGGCATTGATGTTCACAAGGTTCCCTAGGGTGGGCATTCAACAGAGGACTCTTGGGGGTATGCTAGATCCTGCTGGGGACCCCGGCTCCCATCAGTCCCCCAGAAAAGGATTTCTCACTGAGACACATAGGGCCCAGGTGAGGCTAGGAAGATGGGATTCCCACTTGGTCCAGAGGGTGGGACCTCACTGAGCATTTCCCTACTATTCCCTGCTCTTCCTCCTCGTATCCCACAGGGTTGAGCGACGAGAGTGGTCAAGGTTAAAGGCCAAGGTAGGTGGAGGGTGGATGGCGAACCTGGTGGAAAAGCGGAGGGGTGGTCTCTGAACTACATCCTGAACTTACCGTGAGATTGGTTTTCCTTTTAGGACTGGGGCTCCAGCTCTGGATCACAGGGTAGGTGGGCGCCTTAGGAAGCTGTGGGATGAGTGGAGCACGGCATTTCCCTGGGTGTTCTCGGGAAAGCAGGCCAGACGGTCTCCGGGTCTCCTGTCTTGGAGCCCCTTGCAGATGCCCTGTCTCCTCCCAGGTCGAGAAGACTCGGTTCTGAGCTATGAGACAGTGACGCAGATGGAAGGTGAGCCCTAGCCCTGGCCTCAGCCGTCCTGCCCCCCCTCTGTGCTGGCTCCTAAGCCCGGCTCTTCTTCCCCAGTGCACTATGCTCGCCCCATCATTATCCTTGGGCCCACCAAAGACCGAGCCAATGACGATCTTCTCTCTGAGTTCCCCGACAAGTTTGGATCCTGTGTCCCTCGTGAGTACGGGGGCCTTGAATAGAGATGCAGTTGGAGTTGGGGGACCCACGGAGTCTTACTTTGTCAGGGCCATGACACTGGGGTATAGTAGTACACAGGTCACCTTAGAGGAGAGGTGCTGCCTGGCCGCTTTCATGCCTACAGCAGGCAATGCTGGACCCAAGCCTGGGAGGCCCCTGGGTACAAATTCTGTCATACTTTAGTCTCAATCCCCCAACAGCATCCTACCAAGGACCAGCTGGGTACTGGGGTGGGGGGTGATGTAGGTTAGTATTAAGGGATGGTTAGATCTTTGTGGTGTGGGATGACTTCTTGACAGATACGACACGTCCTAAGCGGGAATACGAGATAGATGGCCGGGATTACCACTTTGTGTCCTCCCGGGAGAAAATGGAGAAGGACATTCAGGCGCACAAGTTCATTGAGGCTGGCCAGTACAACAGCCACCTCTACGGGACCAGCGTCCAGTCTGTGCGAGAGGTAGCAGAGCAGGTAAGAGTTGGTGGCACCGCATCCTCTTCCGCCTGCCCTCTCCCTACCCCATTGCCTCCCTCCAGCTCTCTCTAACTCTCTTTCTCTCTGTCTCTTTCCCTGCTGGGTCTGCACTCCGCTCCTCCACCTCCTCCTCCTCTCGGGCAACTCTGACCGCCTGCTCTTTTGTGGCCCGCCACCCTTGCTTCCTGACCCCACGCTCCCCACTGCCATCTGTCCCCGTCTCTCCTCTGCTTCCCACTACTTGCCCCATTTCTCTTCTCTTCCTGGGGCTTTGCCTTTGGTGGCTTGGCCTCCCCCAACTTGTTTCGTCCTTTCTTCTCGACTCCTCTCTGCTCCTTTCTCTCTCCTTTAATGGGGGGGGTCCCCACTACCCCCTCTCCCACCCCTCCTTTAACTCCTTTTCCCTACTGCTCCCCACCCTGCCTGCCCTCTCTCTGTGGCTCTTGGCTCCATCTGCCTCCCCTCCCTCCCATCTGTCTCTCCTGTTCCTTCCATCTGTCTGTCCTCTGTCTGTCCTCCTCTCCCTCCCCCCTCTATCCTAATTCCTTTATCCTTTTCCCTTTACTGTTTTTCCCTACCTGCCCTGGTCTGCCTTCTGCATCCCACCTCTACCGCCCTTGCCCTTATTCCGCCTTCATCTTTTGGGTCCTCTCTTCGTCTGTCTCCTACACTCTGTTCTGCCCCTTCCCTGCCCTCTTGTGCTTGGCTCTCCATTGTCCGTTTCCCTTTCCTCTCTCTTGGTCACTCTGTCCACACCTCTTTCTGTTCTCTTGCCCACATGTCCTTTGACACCTGTCACTTCCCCTTTGGCCACCCTCCTGCCCCCACCTTTCTATATTCTGTGTTTCTTCCTGGCACCTCTGTCTGTCCTCTCCTGCTACCTGCTGGTCCCCCTCCGCCTACCCTGCCTGCCCCCAGGGGAAGCACTGCATCCTCGATGTCTCGGCCAATGCCGTGCGGCGGCTGCAGGCGGCCCACCTGCACCCTATCGCCATCTTCATCCGTCCCCGCTCCCTGGAGAATGTGCTGTGAGTATGGTCCTGGGGGCTCCCCCTCCGCTCCTACACTTGTGATGTGGGCTCTGTCCTCTCAGAACCTTGGACAGCAGTTCCACTGTGCTCAGAGAGCTGGATTGAGAGTTGAGAGGCTTAGCAAAGCAGGCCTTTCCCCTTCTCCTGTCTTGGGCTAGGCAGGAATACAGTTCGCAGTAGCCCCCCTGGGGCATACACTGACTGGGGCAAGTCACAGTCTCAGAGGCAGTTGGAAGATGGAGTCTGGATCCCTTCGGTGGGGCTAAAAGTTGGAAGGATGAGTTCCAGAGAGGTTCTGGATGGGGTGGGTTGCCGTGAGTAGCCCCAGAGGAAATCAGAAATTATATTGTTTGCTATGTGTTCCACCTAAGAAAAATGAAGTTTCAGCTTAGCATGCCAGGATGGAGGAGGTAAAATGCAGAGAGGGGCCCATCCCTCAGAGCTGCGTTTCTCTCCCTCCTGACAGAGAGATCAATAAACGGATCACAGAGGAGCAAGCCCGGAAAGCCTTTGACAGAGCCACTAAACTGGAGCAGGAATTCACAGAGTGCTTCTCAGGTGAGAGGTCCCCACGAGTCCTGAGGACAGGGAGTTTGCTGAGATTCAATGGAACTGCCCTACTGGGTTGGTGAGGGAGGAGGTGTCCTGTCAGTGGGCTCGGGGACCCACGGCTCCTGGCTGAAGGAGTAGAAGATGCTCCTTGTTCTGGGCTCCTTGGTCACGTGTCCTTGCGACCTTGGCCTCATTCCCTGCTCCTTCCCACTCGCAGCCATTGTGGAGGGCGACAGCTTTGAAGAGATCTATCACAAAGTGAAGCGTGTCATTGAAGACCTCTCAGGCCCCTACATCTGGGTCCCAGCCCGAGAGAGACTCTAATTCCTGCCCTGGCTTGGCCTGGACTCACCCCGCCTCCATCACCTGGGCCCTTGGTCTGGACTGAATAGCCCAAGCCCTTCGCACCCCAGCCTCCCTTCCCACCCTTCTTATTTATTTCCTTTCTAACTGGATCTAGCCCACTGGAGGGGGGGGACACTCCTCTGCATGTATTCCTGTACCCCAGATCAGGGCTCCTGAACCCCAAGAACTTGGGGTCTGGGGGGGCTGGGCTCCTGGTTCCGAGCCCTTGCTCCTTAGGACCCCCTACCCTTGCCCGCCCCCATGCACACACAGACCCACTGGGGGCCTCTGCCCTCCCCATTTTCTCCCACATACATTCCAGAAGTCAGGGCCCCTCTCAAGGAGTACCCGCTGTAGGGATGCAGGACCACAGGCTTCCGTGCTCTCCTGAGGCAGGGGCTGGGGTCACCCCTGCCCCATCATAACTCCCCATGTCATTTGATTTCTCATTTATTTTCTCCATTTTTTTCTTCTCAAAGGTGGTTTTTGGGGGGAGAAGTAGGGGAACTCTACTGCGGGTTCCCTGTCTTCCACATGCCTCCCACCTTTTTTCTTTGCTGGTTTGCATGAGTGGAAGGTCTAACTGTGGCTTTTTTTTTTCCTGGGATTTTTTTCTTTTTTCTTTTTTCTTTTTTTCTTTTTTTGGGGGGGAAAGGGAGGGATGGGTCTAGGGAGTGGGGAATGTGGGGGGGGGGGGGGGGGGGGGGGGTGGAGGGGACAGGGGTTGGGTGTCCGGGAGCCAGGGGAAGACAAGAAATGCTGCCGCCTTCTGCAATTTATTTATTTATTTTTTCTTTTGAGAGAGTGAAAGGAAGAGACAGATACTTGAAACCCGGTGTGTGGCCTGGTTCTTTTGGGTGAGGGAGGGAAGTGGAGAGACACAGGTAGGGGCCTGGGATGGGTGGGTCTGAGAACTTCAGATCTCTCCTTACCTCACCGAGAACAGGGCGCCCAAGGGTCCTGGGAAGGAGCTGTCAAGCCAAGGCAGCAGAGATGGTGATGAACGGGCCTGGGGATTGCTGACGCTGCACTAGTCACCGGCAGACTCACTGATTCCGTGAACTCAGTCTAGCCCTGCCCTTCCCCTCGCTGGCCTCACCCCTGGTGTCAGCATGTTTATTCCTGAAGGGAAAGCACAGGGGCTCTTGACTTACAGTAGATTGAAAATGACCAGTGCACAGAATTGTGTGCAGGATGCACAAATTTAACATACTTCACGTGCTGAATTTAGGACTCAGCTTCGTCCGTCCATAGTTGAGCAAAGCCTTGTGTTAGAGTCCTGAACAGCTCCAGTGATGGCCTGGAAGCAGAGGCATGCTGCTTTTGCCCAGCATCAAGAATCAATTAGTGTATTTCTGCCCCATGAAAAGATCAAAAATCTAATCATGAAGGCTTCCTTCCAATCCCAGCGCTTGGGAAGCTGAAGCAGGAGAACGGGGAGTTCCAGGCTAGCCTCGGCTATCTAGCCTGAGCTTCAGAATGAAGCTTTTACCTTAAAAAGTAAAACAAAATGCAACAAGAACAAAGTAGTTTTTACCAAATGTATCTTTCTTGGTATTGTTTTAAAGTAAAACTCTCCAGGTTGGCCCTATCAAAGCTGGGACTGTCTAGAGGAAGCATTCTTTGTTCTGTTGAGGCTCTTTCCAGGAGTTTGCTGAGGAGGGATGCTATATGGATAGTTAGTGATTGGATTCCTTTATGCTCCATCTCTACAGGAAGAGTTGAGTGTCTTTGCAAATACTGCAGGTAAAAAAACCAAAGGTGACCATAAAGGCTGGAAAAATGAAGATGGGCATATAATCCCAGCACTGGGCGGATAAACTGCTTGCTGGCACCGGCTGTGGCACCATCCCCATGTCCATCTGGTGGTTAGAGACCCTTGAGAAGGCTAAGGTGGTGGCTCCCCACCTTAAATCCTCAGTAATTGCAAAAGTGCTGTTTCTGTAGCCATTCCTGAGCGAAGATGAGAGATGGATACAAAAGACCAATCTAGGAGCTGGGTGGTGGTGGTGCACGCCTTTAATCGCAGCGCTCGGGAGGCAGAGGCAGGCAGATCTCTGTGAGTTCGAGGCCAGCCTGGTCTACAGAGCAAGTTCCAGGACAGACAGGGCTACACAGAGAAATCCTGTCTCAAAACAAAAACCCAGGTGGTGGTGCACACCTTTAATTCCAGCACTTGGGAGGCAGAGGCAGGAGGATCTCTGTGAGTTTGAGGCCAGCCAGAGTGAGTTCTAGGACAACCAAGACTGTTATATAGAGAAACCTTGCCTTGGACAACCAAAAAAAAAAAAAAAAAAAAAAAGCCAAACTAGGAAACGTGACGTGGTTCTGGGGAAGATTATCAAGGATCAAGGCAGAGATCATGAGAACGCTGTCGCATAAACCTATGACTCTGGATTGCCCAGGGGACTCATTCATACAGCGTCCTGCCCCACAAGACTCACCCTTCCAAGAAGGCTGAGGGTGGAGGGAGGGCCTGGGGTCTGCATGTCTGCAAAGCTCCCCATGCTTCCGACATCCTGTTGGGTAGAGAGGCACTGCTTCAGAAGGCAGTTTTCAGAGAATTCTCTTAGCTTGGTTCTGTGTAGGGTGAGGCAGAGTGAGGCTGGATGGGGCGGGGTGGATGGGCAGGGTGAGGCTGACATTCTCCATCGTGGGCTAAAAGGAGCAATCTAGGAGCTGAGGAAGGTGTGTGAAGGCAATGGCTCTGGGTCCAAGGAGCTGAAGAGAGTTTACCTAGAAGGAGTAAACCTTCCGGTTTGTTCTTTATTATTAAGTTCCCCAGGCTGGCTTCAAATTTGTCATCCTGCTACCATCTGAGTGCTGGGATCACAAGTGTGCACCAGGCTCAAATGCTACATCATTGTTACTGCTTTTAACTAAAAATAAATTCATGCATGTGTGTGTGTCTATGAGTATACACCACAGGCATGTGGATGCTTCAGGAGGCCAGAAGAGAGTGTTGGGTCCCCTGGAGCTGGAGTTCCAGGTGGCTCTGAGCTGCTCGGTGTGGGTGCTGGGAACCAAACTCAGGTCCTTTGGGAGAGTAGTGAGTGCTCTTGACTGCTGATCCATCTCTACAGCCCCTATTGCCTTTTGTTTTTTCATGTATTTTTCTCTTTGCAATTGCTTCTTAGATTTATTGTGTGTGTGCGCGCGTGTACGTGTGCGTGCACTGCACTAGCACATGTGTGCGCGGAGGTCAGAGGCCAACCCGGAGGAGTAGATCTTTCTCCTTCCACCATGTGGGTTCCAAGGATAGAACTCAGGTTTCCAGGCAAGTACCTTGATGTGCCGAGCCATCTCACTGGCGATTACTGTTTTGTTTTTATTATTTTGAGAGAGAGTTTCAGGTTCCCAGCCTGGCCTCCAACTATGTAGGCAAGGATGACCTTGCACAGGAGTTCTGCCCCCACTTCCCGAGTGGTGGGGCTAGAGGCGTCCACCGCCATGCCTGTTTCGCATTATTTTTAAGCGATGTGAGTGATTTGTGTACCTGACAATTACACACGTCGAGAAACTCACATAGTTAGGACGCAGCATCTGCGGGAGTGTGGCTAGCAGTGCGGAGGGTGTTATTCTAGGTCTACGGAGACTGCTTTCCTGAGGTCCCCACAAGCCCTGGGCCACAGGCTGGGCAAACATTGTACTACTGAACTATGTCCTCAGCTCCTTTGGTCCCTTGAGGTAAATTAAAAAAAAATTTTTTTTTTGAGATACAGTCTTTTTTATTATGTAGCTCTCTGGTTTTCCGGAACCCATTATGTAGACTCAGCTGACCTCGAACTCAGAGCTCCGTCTGTTTCTGCCTCACAAATGGGGATTAAAGGCATGCACCAGCACTGCCCGGCTCATCGGGTCTTCTCAGTCTCCTCATAGTGCACTTCTGCTTCCCGAGGGCTAGGACTGAATGTGCATCATCATTCTTGGCACCAGATTGAAAGTGTTTTAATTTAATATTTTGGCATGTGGGGCTGGAAAGGTGGCTCAGAGGTTAAGAGCACTTGCTGCTTTTGCAGAGGACCCAGGTTCAATCCCCAGTACCCTTATGACAACACACAAATATCTGTAATTCTAGATCCAGGAGATCGAACAGACACGCACATGGTATACATACATGCAGGCAGGCAAGACATTCAGACACTCATAGTAAAAGAAATTTAACAAAACTTTTATGTGTTTGAGTGCTTTGCCTGTATGTGTCTGTGCACTGTGTGTCAGCCAGGTGCCATCAGAGGCCAGGAGAGGGCGTCAGGCCCCTGGAACTGGAATTACACATGGTTGTGAGCCACTACGTGGGTGCTGTGAGTCAAACCCAGGTGCCCTGGGAGAGCAGTCAGTGCTCTAACCACTGGGCTACCTCCTCAGCCCCAGAAGGCAGAGAAGAGCCCTGGACCCCAAACTGACTTGGATTCAAATCATGGTTTCTCTTTCCTAACCCTCTTTATGTCTTTCATCAAATCCCCATTGGATCTTTTTGATTCCAGCTTATGTTCTAAATATGGAGACAGCAACATCCCTGGTTTCAGGGAACTTGGGATCCCTCAGTGGGGATTAAAAAAAAAAGGATGGGGCTGGAGGGATGGCTCAGTGGTTAAGAGCATTGCCTGCTCTTCCAAAGGTCCTGGGTTCAATTCCCAGCACCACATGGTGGCTCACAACCATCTGTAATGAGATCTGGTGCCCTCTTCTGGCCTGAAGGCATGCTTGCAGGCAGAATACTGTACACATAATAAATAAATCTTTAAAAAAAAGGATAATTTATTTTTTTGATGTGCACTGTGTTTTGCCTGCTTGTATGTCTGTGTAAGGGCACCATATTCCCTGGAACTGAAGTTACAGACATCTGTGAGCAGCCATGGGGGTGTTGGGAATTGAACCCCGGTTCTCTAGAAGAGGAAGCAGTGTTCTTACTCACTGAGCCATCCTCCCAGCTCTGGATGCAGATAATTTAAAGTGACAGGTGCTATGACATAAAGTGACCATTGGGCATCTGTTTAGGCAGGTGGTGGTAGCGGCACACACCTTTATTCACAGCACTTGGAAGGCTGAGGCAGGTGGATCTCAGTTTACAGAGAGAGTTCCAGGACAGCCAGAACTACACGGAGAAACCCTGTTCAAAAAACCAAAGCAAGCAAGCAAACTAAAGAGGAAATGGCCACTTGTCTCAGGCTACTTTAGATGCTTGGCCTCCCTTGGAGCAACACTGTAGAGACATGAGTGATGACAAAGACAGGTGGAGGAGGTCCAGGGGGAGCAGCCGCACATAGGGGTTAAGTTTGGAAGACGAGGACCAAGGAGAGCACTGGGTGTGGCAGGGGCCGAGAAGCAAGCAGAATCCAGCTTAGAGGCCTTTACGTGCTTTCTAGCTCCAGTGCTATGGAAAGCCATCAGAAGGGCTGGAGAGATGGCTCAGTGGGAAAAGGAGCTTGCTGTCAAGCCTGACGACCCGAGTTCAATTCCTTATAGGGGACCCACATGGTGGAAAGAAAGACGCTGCCCTCTGACCTCTGAATGCACACATCCACACAATAAATAATGCTAAGATGCAAAACAAAACTAAAAGCATCAACAAAAGGGAGAAGCTAACAGAGTAGCAGGATTCTATTTGGCAAAAGGACTCTAGGTGCCAGGAGAGAACATACAGTAGGGGGCGACAGAGAGCCTGGAAGTAGTTGCACCATTGATATGATACTTGGGATCCGGGTAACCGCTCATCCTGTTTCCCTACCTGTAAAGTGGCGGTAACTGCCTATCTGTCGGGGTCCTTACGAGGAATGACATGGAGCTGCGCTTGTAAAGCCCTTAGCCCTGGATGCGGTCCACGGTAGGAAGTAGTCACAATGTGTGATTGGCTCTGGCTCCTTTCAGTTACTGGGTAAACCTGAAAGTTGCATAAAAACCACAGCACTCGATATTTTAAAAACCTTTTCTTAAATTGTCATCCCGTGAAAGGAAAAAGACAGAGAAACACTGGGGCCACAGAACCCCAATTGCTCTAAGGCTGCAAACTTAGGGTGTACCTGGGTTGGAAAGCGTAAAATTGGGGAGGTGCAAGGCAGGATAGAGAGGGACCCTGGTGGACTTTGGTGGCTTATGCTTCCTTTGTCTTCTAAGGAGGGCTCTGTCAACTGTAGAGTTGGGGTACTGAGGTCCCCAGGATGTGTCAGCTCCAATCGTATACCTGGTGCAGGGGCCATCTCCTCACCCTGGCTGTCGGTCCCGTTCCCCCCCCCCCCCCCCCCCGCCAACCCCAGCTTTATCCCCAGCATTCATCGCATGAGCTCTTCGGCTTCATCTCAGCCCTCATGTATTTCAATGCTTCATCCCTGGTTGGTGGAACGTTTCGGGAAGAGTTAAGTGGTGTGACCTTATTAGGGGAAGTGTGTCACTAGGGGTGGTCTTTGAGGTCTAAAGAGCCCACCGGTCTTGCTCTCTCTGCTTCCCGTTTGTGGAGCGGATGTGAGCTCTCAGCTTCAGCGCCAGCGCCATGCCCATCTGCCGCGCCATGCCCGTCTGCTGTCGTGCTCCCTGCCATGCTGGTCATGGACTCGCCCCGTGAAACTGTAAGCAAGCCCCCAATTAAATGCTTTCTTTTTTCTTTTCTAAAATAAGTTGCTTTGGTCATGGTGTCTTTTTACAGCAAGGGAAAAGTAACCAAGACACAACGTAACTCTTGCTGGGCTGCTGGTGAGAATGGACAGTCTGCCCACAGCCCTCAATCTGGGCCTGCATGGAACTAAGAACTGCTGACTCATCATTTCAGCGTGGACGAACCCTTGAGATGGGCATTAATCCAACTTTTCAGACGTCTGATAACAGGCTTCAGGCTTCTCTCCCATCCTTCAGGGTGCCTCCAGGCCTCAGTACCTCTTGCTAATCCTTAGCATTCACTGGCTCAGCATGGCCAGTTCCTTCAGCCTTGTAGCGCGCTTCAGGGCTCTCCCAACCTGAAAAATACTTTCCTTTTTCTTTCTCCCCAAAGGACACTCATTTCTCCCTCTCGTCTTGGTCACCTCCGGCTCCCAGTTGGCATCCCTGGTCTGCATTTTCTATCCATCCGTTGTCGTCCCCGTCCCGTCCCCCCCCCCAATACCTGAGAAAACAACTTAAAAGAGGAAGCATTTGCTTTGGTTTAGGGTTTCAGAGGGCTCAAGCCATGCTCTGCTGGCATCATCACTTTGGGCCTGTGGCGAGGCAGAATGTTATGGCAGTAAAGGGGGTGTGGTAGAGAAGGCTGCTTACGGCATGGCAGCCAGGGAACTGAGATGGGGAGGAAGAGTCCCAGGACAAGATGTACCCTTAGGGGCACACTCTTGACTGGTCTTGTTGCTTTTGGGCTACTTAGTCCCCCTGACCCAATTTCTACTTTGAGGCCAGGCTGTTGAATGCTTTAGATATGTGACTTCACCATTGTCTTGCCTGCACTTACACCCCTTCCTGGGGACTGGACCTAAGGCTTTGGGCAATGCCAGGGAAGCTCTCTACCACCAAGTGACATCTCCAGTGGAGCCACAGCTCCTCACTGGCCCCACAGTGTGGCCATACCATCTTTAAATGTATTGATTACACAGTGATATCAGTGAGGCATCTGGCTGGCTTTTTTTTTTCTGGTATTTTCAAGATGGGATTTCTCTGTGTAGCCCCAGCTGTCCTAGAACTCGCTCTGTAGACCAGGCAGACCTCAGATTCACGGAGATCCACCTGCCTCTGCCTCCCAACTGCTGGCATTAAAGGTGTGCACCATCACTGACTGGCTTCAGTAAGGCATCTTAGCGCCCATGTCTTCCTGGTATGTGTTCCCTCCTTCAGGATGGTCCCAGGAATTCTTTTCCACAATGATCAGGGCTGATCTGAGAGATCGGTAGGACGGTGTGGAGATGGTGGGCTGTTACTCTGAAGCTAGGCCAGCAGTTATGCCGTGAGGACATTCAAGCTGCCTTGTGGAGAGGCTCCACGGTGAGGGACAGGACTCTAAGCTTCAGCTACAGTAATTTTCCTGTCATCTGAGCGAGTCCCGTTGTCAGCTGACTCCCCTCAGCCTCAGTCCAGTCTTCCAGAGAACACGACCACTGACTGAGGTCCTGGTGTGTCCTCAGGAGAGAGATCCTGAGCCAGAACCAATGGACTAAGCCACACTTTGATCTTTGCAGTGAGATTGTCTGTGTTTATTGTTAAAGCTGTTAGGTTGTTGGGTAATTATTTTATAGTATGTGACTAATGCCCAGTAGTACAGGGCTATCATACATACATCCTAAAATGTATCTGTCTAAATAGAGAT
The DNA here is from genome assembly GCA_004026605.1 of Ondatra zibethicus. NCBI lineage: Eukaryota > Metazoa > Chordata > Mammalia > Rodentia > Cricetidae > Ondatra > Ondatra zibethicus. The sequence goes on along the minus strand of PVIU01019151.1, from coordinate 9,888 downwards.
CTATTGGAAAGGGATGAAAAACTACACACGCACATCCACACACACCCACAATCCACACCTACATTTATTGTGCACATGCACACACAAACACAAACACACACGACACAGTCCAATATTTCTGTCTTATCTATGAGCTCAGTCATGACTCTAGGATACAAACCAGCCTTCTTGCAGCACAATCTGCAAGTAGAAAGATGCAAAATCCCCAACTTTACAGTCTTTTGCAGTTTTACAAGCCAATGCCAAGGTGTTACCAGCATCTAGAGACCAAGAAGCAAGGTGTGTCGTCACCTCTACACCTCACTCCCTCACTCTAACACCCCACCTTGCTTTCTGCCAGTTGCTACCTCTGTGAGTGTAACTATAATTCAGACTGGATCCATGTCTGCTTGTTTGCCAGAATAAACTAGATCATAAGTGGCAAAATCAGAGAGTGTTAAATTAATGGCCCAATTTTCACCAAAATCACTGGCAGCAAGCCTAGTCCATGTAAACATGAGGATTTTTAGGACAGAGACAAACAAGGACACAGAGCGGCTGCATTTATGTAAGCGAGGCTTTGGCTTCCTGAATAGCTCGCAGGATCTAGATGGCACCCTGGGAGTCTAGTTCTCAGTCTAACACAGGGCCTGTCCATATTAACACCGCTCACTCTCCAAGCTCTCCGTTGAGTTCTGATCGGCATCTCTGAAGTCCTCAGGACTGTAAGGGGCCACGTTTAGGCATCTCTGGGGACTTGGGGACCTAGTGTATGGACCAGCTGGGAACCCCGTTCTGGGTAAAGTGCTGGTGGCGGTACACAGGGCCCCATGCTGGGCTGCTCATGTTTCAGTCTAAGCTCTTCTGTGCAGTATGGCAGGAAGGCAGCTTGCTTTCCAGGGCCTCAGCCTCCTTGCCTGCAGAATGGGTTGTTCTCTGGGGCTGAGAAAGGTTGAAGCCCTGGGGGCAGAATCAGGGGTTTCTTGGCCCCAATCCCAGGGGAGTACTGCTTCTGTCACCTCTATGCTGCTTGGAGGACCACACGAGAGTGAGCGGGTCAGGCTAGGACTGGGGAGCCAGGTGCTGAGCCCCCAAGAATCTACAGCCTGTAATTATAATGCCAAGGTCACAGGGCAGGATTGGGCAAGAGCGGGGGATCAGTTGGTGCCTCTGATCCTGGCCAGAGATATTTGGAGATATGGACGATTCTGGGAAATTCAGAACTGAAAGGGGGAGGGCCTTGAGAGGAAACAACAAAGGCATCCTGGCCTTTTTAGTTCTGTCTCCCCATAAAAATGTAAAGAGTATTGAAGTGGGCTATAATAAGTGCACGTGTGTGTGTTTCTCTGTCTCTCTGTGTGTGGGCAGTCAGGAGACTCCCCTTCTCTGAAAAATAGAATAGAGGTGACCCATGCTTCCACTCCAAACACCTCCCCAGTTCCTAATCTATTTCCACCTCTGTTTAAGGTCCAAAGTCCTGGCATTGGTGATGCCAGGTTCAGCGTGCTCAGACACACAGACAGCTGGACACACAGGCCCCTTGGATGGACCCTGTCCCCTCCTGTCCCATTGTTCAGGGCTGTCCACCTGGTTCTCAGACTTCAGCCCCCTCCTTGAATTCTGAGTGGTGTTGAGAGACGGACCTTCAGTAAGTAAAGCGGGGTGAGAAAATGCGGGAGGCGGGCAAGCGAGAGAGTGGGTAGAAGGGTCCTGCACGTGAGAGTTCACACATGTGTGGGTACACACAAGTGTGTGTGTGTAAATAGGAGGGCATAGATTTTTCTTAGGATGTAGCCTTGGCTGGCCTGAAACTAACCACGTATTCCAGGCTGGCCTTGAACTCAGAGATCCACCTGAGTACGCTTCCCGAGCGCTGGGATTAAAAGCATATACCACCATGCCCAGCTAGAGGATAGATTTTTGGATGTCAGGCTTGGGAGCAGAGGGCGGGAAGAAGGAAGGTGCTGTTCTCCTGGAGGTCACCCAGTCAGATGTAGAAGGGATTGGGCTTCTTCCAGCTCCGGGCTTGTTAGCCCCGGCCTCGGCTCTAATCCTGGCTGTCCTAGGTCCCACTCTAGTGCTAAGATGACGAAGGATTACCAAGATCTCCAGCACCTGGACAACGAGGAGAATGACCATCACCAACTCCAGAGAGGTGAGGGTGCTTCCCACCGAAGAGCGTCGATGGCTCTGTCCCTTGGATTAAGCTCCTGCTTTCTCTGGTGACCCCTAGCTCTGGCCCATGCACTCAGAAAATAGTGGCTGAGTCACTGTTGCTGGGAGCATGGCACAGGGCACAGGGTTGGAGTCCTTTTTGATTGAAGTTGCCCAAGCTTCCTCTCCAGGTCACGTACTTCTCAAGACCCCAGGCAGTGGGTGGATCCTACTGAATGAAGGCTGGGAATATGAGTTTGTTATCAGTCTCTTCTGAAGCTAGGTCCCTTGTCCTCTTCAGTTTTGATGGCATGTATGTGGTGGTTGGGGTGGCCAGGACCAGCTTGGCCTAGGGGCTAGGTTGAGGGTCTCTGCATTTAAAACAAACCCCTCTCCCCACTTCTTCGTCCTCTGCTCAGGACTGTTGTGTAAGCAGAACAAGGTCAGAACTCTTGAGGTATCCCAGCTGGGCAGAGTGCTTCTATGCAGGAAGGAGCCCTGGGGAGGAGAAGGGGTGAAGACTCCACACTCCAACTGACACGGCTAAGTGTCATTTTCTCCCTTTGCGGGAGAGACTTATCTCTCCCTGAATGCAGCCAAAACAGCACAGGATTCACCGAGAGAGGGAGAAACCCACCTTTCCCACACTTTGGTGGAGCAGAGACTCCCCAGGTGCAGGCAACAGTTCATCGTCTGTAATGACACTATTGTGCCACGAGGTGGCAGCAGAGGTTCAGGACCTCGGCAACGCTAGGGCAGGTCAAAGCTTTGCACTTCCGAGATAACCCCTTTTCGTTCCCATTTTAGGTTGCTTCCCGTCCTGCAGAGTTGCCCACTGCCCACATTTCTTAATATATATGGTTTCTCTTAGTTTATTGGAGAGCTCTTCCTAGGACCACGAGATCTACACGGGGTTGGCCTGGGCTGATGAATTCCTGACTCCTCTTTTCAGGGCCGCCTCCCACTCCACCGCTCCTGCATCGTCTCTGCTCTGGATCCCGCCTCTTCCTGCTCTCCTTGGGCCTCAGCCTCCTGTTGCTGGTGGTTGTCTGTGTGATCGCATCCCAAAGTGGGTGGCCAGGGCTGGGCAGAGAAAGGGGGCAACTTGTATGCAGTGGTGGGTGGGCACAGACAACTTATTTTTTCATACCCGCATCCTCTGTTGCCTAGACTCCCAACTCCGGGGCGAGCTGCTGGCTCTAAAGCAGAATTTCAGCAACTTCACTGTGAGCACTGAGGACCAGGTCAAGGTCCTAAGCACCCAGGGTGAGGGGGGCGGGGTCTGGGGCCTTGGGTGGGGCTGAGGGATGGTGCTGCTACCAGAACACTGAACAAGTTTCTCCTCTAGGAGTTAGCGTGGGAAGAAAGATGAAGCTACTGGAGTCACAGGTGGAGAAACAGCAGCAGGATCTGAATGAAGGTGGGGGGAGGGGTGAGAGAGAGGGAAGGGGAGGTGAGGGTGAGAGAGAGGGAGGGGGAGGGGGGAGAGGTATAGGGGAGGGGGAAGGAAGGGTGAGAGAGAGGGAGGGGAGAGGTGAGGGAGTAGGGCACGGGGGAGGCGTTGCTGGTCTCTCAGCCCAGTTCAAAGCTATGGCCAGGGGGTCTGTGCTGATTGGTTGTTCCCCAGTGTTCCCACTCCTCCTCTCCCTCCGCTCCCTTCTGTCCTCTGCCAACCCCAGATCACTCCAGTTTGCTGTTGCACGTGAAGCAGTTAGTGTCTGACCTGCGAAGCCTGAGCTGTCAGATGGCGGCCCTTCAGGGCAATGGTGAGGGGCACGGTTACCAGCCCCACTTTCTTGCCCACCCCCCATCCACCGTAGCCTCTCAGCCTTTTATTGCCCTCCCCCACTCCCCTCAGGCTCTGAAAGGACCTGCTGCCCCATCAACTGGGTGGAGTACGAAGGCAGCTGCTATTGGTTCTCCAGCTCCGCGAGGCCCTGGGCTGAGGCTGACAAGTACTGCCAGCTGGAGAATGCCCACCTGGTGGTGGTGACCTCCTGGGACAAGCAGGTGAGTCCCAGTGGGTTCTTCCGGGATGCCGGATGGTGGAAGGGAGAGGTCACCAGCTCTGTTTCTTTCCTCAGAAGTTTGTCCAGCACCACATGGGGCCTGTAAACACTTGGATTGGCCTAACTGACCAGACCGGGCCCTGGAGATGGGTGGATGGGACCGACTATGAGACAAGCTTCAAGTGAGTGTCCGCCTTCTGGGTGGGGGGCACCCTGCCTTCCCAGCCTGCGTTTCTAAGGCTGGATCTCTTCTGGGAACATAGCTGAGAGTCTGATTTCCTGGGGCTCAAAACAGTCTTTTGTCTGTAGGAACTGGAGACCAGGGCAGCCGGATGACTGGTACGGGCATGGGCTTGGAGGAGGTGAGGACTGTGCCCACCTCACCAACGATGGTCGCTGGAATGACGATGTCTGCAGGAGGCCCTACCGCTGGGCCTGCGAGACAGAGCTGAACAAGACCAGCTAGGAGCCTCCCTCCCCTTAATTTATTTCTTCAGTGCCTCAAGCTGCCGAGGTTTGGGATTGGGAGAGCCTACCTGGGGGTCTCCACAGCCTCGGGAATTCTCATCTAGGATTTTCAGGGAAGGGTAAAGAACGGTGTTTGAGGGGTGTGGCATGATGCCTGGTGGGGTGGGGTCATGGAGACCTGGGACACTGGGCTATGTGCAGCTAACTATTGTCAACTTTCATTTTAGAGTAAAAAAGGAGAGAAATATGCTTAGCCGCCCACAATCTGTCTGGTCATTGGGGTTGGCTGGCTTGGGGAAGGCCTCGCTCGGGCCAGCCGCAGTGCTGGGAAAACAGGATGGCTTTGGCCTGCACTGCCTGTTGGCAGCCTGGCTTTGCTATGCCTGCTTGAGGAAGGTATTCTGTCCTTAAGTCTCAGTTGGGAAACAGGGTTGATTCTGGCAGGTCCTCTAGAGAACCGCAGCCCCCAGCATTGAGTGTGACAGAGACTTGGAACGAAATACACTGGCCTGTTGTGTTCATCACAACAAAAGTCGAAGACCAAATAAGTGCGGCGAACATGTGACTCAGGGTCACAAACACATGAGGGCAAAGCATAGATTAATATTAGTATAAATTAATATTAGTGTGACCAGCAACCAAGGAGCAAGTGGGGACAGTCACTTACAGACACCTTACAGACTTGGAATTATTAATAAAACTGGCAAGATGTTTGCTGTAAGTAATGCTAAAATACAAGAAATGACTTATATACATGCACATATATGTATACATGCATATATATACACACACATATGTATGTATACATAATGTATCTACACATGTCTTTATAAATGATGAAGTATGTATGTGTTCTTTTTTATACGCAATGCAGGAAAATAATATTTTTCCTCTACAGAAAAGATTGGCAAATCTCATGGCCAAAATTAGAAGCAAGCAACAGATTTGGATGAACTAGTTGCAGCATTTATAAAGAGCAATTACTATCCAGACTATAAAGAACTACAAAATCGAAAGAGAAAATTTCAACAAAGAAATGTGAGAAGATGCTGTAGTAAACACTTGTCACTTCTGTTTGAGGGAACTCTTCCCATGTTCACGGCGGCCAGTAGCCTGCCTCCTTCCTCCTGCCTCCCTGCTGGAGCTGCCTGCAGCCTGTGCTAGGGGCGCCGCCCAACTAGACCTCTCATCAAGGAAGTTGTCTTGAGTATATGATGCAAATTTGAAGTAATAGCTGCTGTATGTGGATCATGTTTAAGATATTTCAAAGGGCTAGAGAGATGCTAATCAGTTAAGAAAGTATATTGCTCTTCCAGAGGTCCTAAATTGGATTCCCTGCAACCACAACAGCATGGAACTCCAGCTCCAGGGGATCTGACACCTCTGGTTTCTGTAGGCATCCACATCCACATGACATACACCCACACAGACATACACACATTCACATGTTAAAAATAAAAGTTTTTTTTTTTTTTGAGACGGGTTTTTCTATGTAGCTCTGGCTGTCTTGGAACTCACTCTGTAGACCAGGTTAGTTGAACTCACAGAGATCTACCTGCCTCTGCCTTCCGAGTGCTGGGATTAAAGGCGTGTGCCATCACTGTCTGGCCTTTAAGAACATAAATTCTTAAAACTCATTTTTTAAGATTTGTTTTGCCAGGCAGCAGAGGCGCACACCTTTAATCCCAGCACTCAGGAGGCAGAGGCAGACAGATCTCTGTGAGTCTGAGGCCATCCTGGTCTACAGAGTGAGTTCCAGGACAGCCAGGACTGTTTCACAGAGAAAACCCGTCTTGAAAATCAAAAATTAAAAAAAAAAACCTTATGTGAAATATGCAAACTGAAAAATAATCCTACAGTGTGAGCCCATCTACATAGTCATAAAAACAGAAAAGGAAACCTTTAAACAGTGGCAATGGAAAATCCTGCTGTAGAAATATGCAGATACTTTATGATTTATCAATGGATGATCTCATCTGATAAATTTGTTGCGAGCTGTAAGTGCATTTTGCTTGTATGCGCATGTATTGTTATTCCTGGAGACCGTAGGCTGATGTTGAATGTCCTCAATCACTCTCTACCTTGTTATTTTTGAGGCAGGGTCCCTCACTGAACCTGACACTCACAGATCTGGCTAGACTGGCTGACCAGTGTTTTAATTAATACAGTTTCTATGCGATTATTTCGGGTCTATGCGGCCAGGAACTACAACACCCCAGTCTCTGCCTTCCTACTGCTGGGTTTATTGTCAAATAATGCTATGCCTGGGTTATCATTATTTTTCCATGGGTGCTGGGATCAAACACAGGTCCTAATGCTTCTGTGGTGTGCTCTGTACTGACTCTGCCGTCTCCCCAGTTGGCGCATGTGTTTATAGTACACCCGTTCTACTGACCATCAGAAATTACAATACACGCGTGGTACAGAGGACATGGATTGTCTCTCCTTCTGACAGTGTGGCTGACTGTATGCTGTGACTCTGTCACTGCCTGGGCTATAAGCCAAGTTGACCTCAAGCTGCTTTTGATCAGTATTTTATCACAGCAATAGGGACACCAACTAGAAAAGGGATCACATGGCATATTGCTTGCCCAGGAAAAGGTCTAAATTCAAAAAGTATGTATCAGTCACATGCAGGCTGTGTTTTCACTGTTTGTAAGGTAGAAGAATCCTAAGCCGATCCTTCTGAAGTTCGGTGCCTTTCTGCAGCTGACGCTATCGGCTTTGTGCTCTGCTCCTCATCCAGAAAGCTCCCCTGAGGGCTCAAACTCTCCCCAGACACTGCATTCTCTTAAGTACCTGAAACAACTGTGGTTTGGAATGTAACACCGGCAAGGCTGTGGGGGGCACTGGCTTGGATTTGGGATGAGGCAAACTGAGGAGGGCTGTAGAGCTGTGTGTGCTACGAACCTGTTAGCAGTGTTCAAAATGGTAAGATGCCAGAGGATGAAGCATGCGGCGCTAGCTGGGTCATAGAGCAGGCCACGTGAGTGTGTGTATATATGTTGCCAGCGTGTGGCCCAGGAGCGTAAAGGAGAGGAAACCATAATTATCTGGGTTTTGATGTCCCCACCTCTGGTTCTCTAGGGCACAACACAGCCATTGCTGTCTGTCGTCTCTGTGGTCCCTTTGTCTCGGACTCTTCCTTCCCTGGAGCATCATAGAGCTCTCTGCTCTAAGTCAGGCTGAGCCACCTCTGAATGGCCGCTGGACACAGGCAGGCGTGATGATTCCTTGGCAAGAGGGAAACATTAAGAGTCTGAATCCAGAGGGGTCTGTCTCTGTTTGAGCGTCTCCTAAGAGTAGGGCCTGAGGGAAGGAGTTGAGGGAGGTGGTTTCTTAGGAGCTGAAGAAGCCTGGGCTTGGAAGGAGGACAGTGAAGGGTGGCCATCACCCAGGTGCTGCCTGTGTTGGGCAACTGAGGCAAACCTTGAGCACCTTCTGATCATACAGTATAACTGACCTAAGGCGGGAACGACTGGAGGATTTACCCATCAGTCCCTGCTCTCCTCAACCATTAGCTTGAGGTAGCTCTGTACTGTCCTTGTGCTGGCTGAGCTGGCTCCACATGGCCCTGGAGAAAGTGCTGGAGCAGAATGTGGAACTCAAGCTTGCAGTGGGACATCGTCAGTGCAACAAGCTGCTTAGCTTAGCTGGGGCTGTCCACCCCTGGCCCTGGTAGAAATTAGTGACTCAGATGGATGTGAGGAGGCACCAGAGGTGTTTGCTTGGTCCACATACTAAAATTCCACTAAAAGTGACAGAGATGCCTAACAGCAACTCCAATAGAAGACATGGAAGAGTGACCTTAACACACATGGAAAACATCCCCAAATCTGCCAAAGCCTCCGGAGATCATAAACGTACTTAGGTATAACAGTTGATTCTTGGGAGGAATCCTTAAGGTTGCACAGAGGTTGCTCTTCCTGGCTTTCACAGATGATGTCGAAACCCATGAGCCATGCTTTTGCCTTAAAAAACAAATTGACAGAATGAGTCTAAATTTATCTGGAAGGATGAACATGCTTGAACTAGATGGCAGGAAAGTGTAAAAAAAAGACAACAGGAAACTCATCTTCCCAGAATTTAAAATCTGTTGTCAAGTGGTGTAATCAGAACGCACTTGGCATCGGTACAGGAACGGCAGGATGCAGAACAGAGAACAGAGCTGAAGCCAGGGAGTTCCTTGCAGGGTGTGCTGGTGGGGAAGAGAATTTAGTGGCAACGCGCCTGAGCAAAGAAGGGAGCAGGACCTCCAGGCAGGGGGGCAGGCTGGCCTTCTGTCAGGCTAGGGCCTGGGGCTCTGCTGGTCCCCTGTGGGGTCTCCATGTATTCACACTGCCTTTTGTAGGTCATCTGCCTCATTTTCAAAAATTTTGTGGTGGCTTTACTCTTCACGTTACATCCTTATAGCACTCTCGAGCTTTAGAGCTTAGCTACCCTCTCCTGTTTCTCTCTCTCTCTCTGTCTCTCTCGCTCCTTCCTCACAAATGACTAAGAAGGGTCTGCCTGGGTCACCTGATAGTGTAGTAATAAACTGGAGCCACGGAGCTTGTCATGGTGGTTGCCATAGCAACGGTGGGAAGAAGGGCAAGAAATGTGTGTAGGTGCTGAGAGGTGTGGGGGCTGGAGGTGAGGGTGAGCAAAGGTTAAGTATTAGTTACAGCCAGGGCCCTAGGCCAACCTGGAGCATAACCAAGAGCATCCTGTCAGAGACTGAGAGACAAACTGCTGTGAGACCCAATACACTGGTCTCATCACTTTGTCTTTTTAGGATTTATCTTTTTATTATGCATCTTTGTATGGGTGTTTTGCCTGCATGTACATCTGTGCACTGCATGTATGCAGTGCCTGCAGAGATGAGAAGAGGGCATCAGATCCCTTGGAACTGGAGTTACAGATGGTTGTGGGCTGCCATGTGGGTGCTGAGAATCAAATCTTAATCCTTTGGAAGAGCAGCCAGTGCTCTTAAATGCTGAGCCATCTCTCCAGGTCCCCTCATCACTTGTGTCTTTTACTTTGATAATGGCAACAATTTATTCCCCTCTCCCTCGGCACAAGGTTTCATTATATAGATCAGGCAGGCTTTGAATTTGCAATCCTCCAGCCTCAACCTCCCAGAGCTGAGATTACAGGTTTTTCCACACTTGCTCAGTATTTTTTTTTTTTATTTATGGTATGTTATTTTTCCCAGTTTCAAGCCCTGGGATGGCTGCCGCTTTTCAGGCCTTCTAGGTTGAAGGTTGGCATTCTCACTAACTAGATTGAAAAAAAAAAA
>PVIU01019150.1:12227-37194 GCA_004026605.1 Ondatra zibethicus | reverse complement strand
CCTCTCCAAGCCCTGGTGTCTTCAGCTAGGGAGTTGGGGGTAATCACACCTCCCCCCTGGGATTGGCTTCCTCACACTGAGTTGGCACTACAGCTGGAATGACTTCTATGGCAACAGAAAGTTAGAATGGCCATTTCACCATGCTGTCTGTCATAAGCACTGTACCACCCAGGAGACCCTAGGGCAGCTGCAGAATTTCAGAGCAGACAGGATCTGGAATCCCTGAGCTCACAACATGAAAATTAGCCCAGAGTTGGAGACTGACAGGAGAGTTTTGTGAAGAGGGGGCTTTAGGCTCCTGCACCTGGCAGAAACCCCAAGAGCCTCGCAGCTGGTGGGGAGATGATCCTTGCAAGGTGAAAAATGAAACTTGAGTCAGTATCATCTCTGCTGGCACTGGATCAAAACTCCCAGAGTCTGACCTCGTAGTTCGTTTTTCTTCCCCATCTAAGCACAGTAAAACTCTGAGAAAAGGTTTCCACATGACAATTACCACAGCATAGCTTTAGGCACAGCTACATAGAAACTCCCTAGAAAAGTAGCAGAGCACCTGTGACCTTCGCAATAAGAATGAGTTCTATTGGCTGATGAACCAACCGCCCAGGGCTAGGGACTAGAGCAAGGCTCTGAGATAAGCATAATGGGCCTTCTTTTATACGGATGGCTTCTATTTGTTGAGAGACAAAGCTCAGGATTCATACCTAAACAATGCTCAGCATATTGGGGATTCCGGTAGAGGCTGGTTCCTACTAGAATAGCAAAGTTGCTTGACTACTCTGACTCTGGCACCAGGTGACCAGGCATCAGCCATTCCCTTCCACTGAAGAAAATCAGACAATCCTGGGTTCTCCAACGCTCCCTGTAAACTGTACTTCCTACATGCACTCAGGAATCATTTTAGAGGAGGGAGTAGAAAGATTCTAAGAGTCAGGTCATGACGTTCACTGTGAGACTGTGTGTCCTAGGAATGTCAGAGCTACACCCATAAAGTCTTCTCAGCATAAACATGAGCTGAACAGGCCAATGCCAATCGACACACCAAAGTGGGCAGGACAAAGCCCACGAGGCCTCAGCGCTACACAAAGAACTCCAGACGGTGAGGAATGATGAGAACATGAGAAACAGTGTTCCCTGGGGAGAGCACAGAGATTGGTTACACGGGACCAAGTGATCAGCCCTGAAAACATGCAAACAGGCAACATTATATAGACTGAGCAGGATGCATTTATGTACTTAGGAATATATGTGTATATTCATATACATATATGTATATGTGTGTATATACACACATAACAGGTAATAATGAAAAAAAGAGGCCATGAATTTGAAAGAGAGAAAGGAGGGCTTAGAGGGGGGAAATGAAAAAGGGAAATGATTACTTATATTATAATCTGAAAAAATAAATAATTTTTAAAAGGAGAATGTTTTAGAACTGTTTGTTACTGTGGTCCCAACTTCATCCCAAGCATAACCACGTGTGCAAGATGTGTTGGTTACTTTGTTGCTGAGACCAAATACTTGACATGAAGCAACTTAATGGACAAACAGTTTCATGGGATCACAGTTTGAGGGGCACAGTACCAGTGACTCACTTCCCCCATGAGGCGCTACCTCCTGGAGGTTCCACAGCCTTCTAAAACAACGCCAATAACCAGGACCCAGGTGCTCAGGCGCAAGAACTCGAGAGGGACATTTCCTATGCAGCCTTCCTGGTGTGCCCTCTAAGCTGGGCCCGACTGTTGAGCTGGGGGCGCTCATAAAATGCACTGCTGAAGCTCCAACACAGCACAGGAAGGAGAACGAGCTGGTTCCCATGACCCTGGGGTCAGAGTGATCTCACAGCATCAAGGTCCCCATGCTTTCAGGCTACAAAGCCTGCTCACACTGGGACTTCAAAACAGTCCACAAGCAGAGATCCAGACCCCCTAAAGACTGGGGGAGGTGCTGTCCACAGTTGATCAAAGTGGACCTGAGTTTGGCTCCCACCACCCAAATAACTCAGCTCCAAGGCATCTGACTCCCTCTACTGACCTCATGAGTATCCACATGCATGTGGCAGACAAACACACATGCACACATATAAATAAAAATAAGTCTTAAAAGATTCATATAAAATACTACTTTCAGAGATTTTCTCCTACTCCTGACTGGAGAACTATTAACAGTTGATGGCTGCGGGACTGAGGAGAGTCTGTTTTCTTCAGGTAAGTGGCCCATGCACCAGCAGAAGGCCCTACATGCATGTGTGTGTGGGCAGCACACAGTGAATTCAATGGGTCATTAACAACAAGAAGAAAAACAAGATGTTGAGGGCTGGTAGGGGGTCTAGGAAGAGTGGAGGGAAACTGGGAAGTATATATAATCAAAATACATCATACACACGCATGGAACTTTCAAAGAAGAAACGTGTTTGTTTTTAGAGATTCGGGGACTGGCAAAGAGCTCTGTAGTTAAGAGCACCTGCTGCCGTTCAGAGGACCCTGGGTCAGTTCCCAGAGCCCACATCAGGCAGGCAGCTCACAACCCTATGAAACTCCAGGGCTCCCTTCTGATCTCCTCAGGCCATGACACACACATATGCACACATGAATGTTCTCTCCCCCCCCACACCCACACACACCTTTTTAAAAAGATTTTTTTCAAAATTAACTCTTAATTTTTGTTTCACTCTTTAGTTTTAAGCTGTTGCTTTCTGCATCACACTGAACCCCGGCACGAGCACAGGTGGCTTTAACTTCGTGCCTCAAGACAGTAACTGAAGCAGTGTGCACAATGGCCAAAAAAAAAAAAAAAGATTAGAAAATATCTTACCTAATTGTCCCATGATGAATGCATTAATGAAATAAGCAGTGGTACATTCTTAAAGTGAATCATTAAATAGCCAGTAAAAAAAAATGTCTACAAAGAATTTTTAATGACTTGGGGAAACATGATGGTGGAAAGACTATCAAAAAGCACAACGGAGTGTGATCTAAAGCATGATAAATGTGTGAAAAGCTTGAAGTAAAAGCATACTGTATTCAAATCTGTCTGAATTATGAGAAATTTGTGATTATTTTTTACATTCATCTATATTTTATGAGTGTGTTTGGTACAGTCAGTTCCAACAGAAACCACTTAAAGGTGAAGTCCACGGTTGCTTGGCCCCATGCACTTAGAGCCAGGAAGTGGCTTGAGGACGTCTCATCTCATGGCAGAAAGGAAGAAGAGTGAGGGAGAGACTGAGGACAGGGTATAACTCAGGCATACAATGCTTCCTCGGGGGGACCACACCTCCTAATGTTCCCATCGCTTCCCAAAAGAGCGCCACAGGCTGGGAAATCAGGGTTCAACATATGAGGGGACAGCTGTGGGGACAGCTCATATTCAGAACATGGCAATGGGTAAACATTGCTTCTATTTTCAGGGCAGGCTGTTGTGGGCAGTGGGACACCTTTGGTTCCAGTCTTGAGGGCCAGACTGACCACACTCTACACCAGGACTCCCTAAATGTTTTCCCATTTACACAACCCTAGGTGGGTGGGTATGTAGAATAGGTATGCAAATCAGACGCTTACTAATATAAACCATATAGAATTTTATTTATTTATTTATTTATTTTGGATTTTTCGAGACAGGGTTTCTCTGTGTAACAGTCCTGGCTGTCCTAGAACTAGCTTTGTTGACCAAGCTGGACTTGAACTCACAGAAATCCACCTTCTTCTGCCTCCCATGTGCTGGGATTACAGGTGTGGGATACCACCTCCTGACAGAATTTTATTTTAAAATAATTCTCTGGTACACACATATAATTTAACCATTATTAAATCAATCCCAAAGCATATTTGCATAGTAAAAAGATGGAGGTGCTTTACCTTTCATTTTTTTACATAGAGAATTAAATCTCATGCCAGTAAGATCACTTGGCAGATAAATGTGCTTGCCACCAAGTCTACAGATCTGAGTTCAATCCTCAAGACCCCACATAGTAGGAGAGGACCAACTCCTACAAGTTATCCTCTGACCTCTATATGTATAACACACACAAAAATAAATTTTTGAAAGATTAAATCTTGGCAAATATTTAAAATACTACAGGACATAATGAATATTCAACATTTTTCATTGATTGATATTTTGATTTTGTGGGGTTGGTTTGGCTTGGTTTTGAGTCAAGGCTCATGCAGCCCAGCATGATCCTGAAATCACTATGTAGCTGAGGAAATTTTTGAATGTCTGCTCCTCTGGCATCTGCCTCCCAAGCACTGGGATGGCAAACGTGCCACCACGGCCTGCTTTGGTACAGAGTGGACAAGCACGCCAGCATCTGAGCTGCATCCCAAGCCCCTCGGTCATTGCTGTTTGGTCGGTTTTGTTGTTGTTGTTGTTTTGTTTTCTGTTTGTTTGCTTTTTTCTGAGGCAGAGTTCATGCTATAGTCCATGCTGGCCTTGAACTTGTCAGCCATCCTCCTACCTCAGCTTCCACAAGCACTCACCATCATACCTAAAGGATCAATGCTGAGAATAATGTTTTGAATAAATGTAGACACAAAATGGCAGAAGTATGTTTATGGTCACAGAAATTGTTAGAAATTTTGTTCTGATCCAAAGCCAAATTCATTAAACAATTTTTAAAGAAACTCAAGTCATTAATTCAGACAACGATGTTTTGAACTCAAGTGTTCTGACCCAATACGATGGATGCACTAGCTTACCAGCTTGACAACCTGCACGCTGAGGCGTCACAGGAAAACATGGAAGTCTTTGTTCCTGTCAGCATTGCAGCTCACAGAGGCAGACTCCAGCCTGAGCAGTGGTGCTCCAGGAAGGTCTTTGGCAATGCATGGTCATTGCATGCATGCCACAAAGTGTGCCATGTCTTGTGCTCAGAGCCGAGGCTGTGGTGAAGTCTGCCACCAGAAACTACCTCGGGTTCTGGATATGTCTGGTTTTTAAATTCATTTCCTATTGTGTGTTCAGAAACCTTTTATTCTTGCCAAATTCTTTACAACACCACATTCAAACTCCACAGTTTAAGAAGCTGTGTTCTAGCACCCTCTCACCCATCTGTGTCAAGTTAAAAATTAAAACTAACCAGCACACAGAGCGAGGTCACACAGGCCACAGCACTCCTATGCTCTCTCCAGCTGGTGGTGTCCTAGAACAGTGCCACCCCACCCTGGTAGAAACGCTCAGTAGCTTGTTTTCTTGGGGTTAAATTTAGGCCAGTGTCTCATTCCAAGTTCACTCTGCAGCTTGGATAAAGTTCAGGCGAGCCTCTGTCTCGCTGGATGGGGTGGAAGATGCAGCTGTCGAGAGGAGCCCTGAAGAGCAGGTGGCTCCTTGAGTCAAGCTCTCCACAAGGGAACAACAAGGGTTTGGGAAGGAGCCCGTGCAGCCACAGAGTTCCCCTCTAGGTGCACAGTCAGATGACTCAAAGGATGGAGGAGGTGGCACCAAAGGAACAGAGCTCTGTCAGCACCTTGATTTCAGAATGTCTGATGCTAGGAGCTATAAAATAACAAATCAGTTTTGTTTGGAGCCTCAAAATTTGTAATAAATTGTAACAATGGCAGATGGAAACTAATACCCAAGGGCAGGTGTGTGTCCTCTGTAAAAGGATGACAGCAATTTGTGTCTCACGGAATCACTAAGTTGATGACATCCAACCTTTGCTTAGCAATGTGTGTGCTGAGCCCTCGGTGTGAGACCCCTGCTTCTCACTGCTTTTTGCAGAACTTTATGGGAACCAGACAAAAAGAAATAAAGCTAAGCAGGAAAAGTGGCGTCACATAAACGTTACCACCATGTGGATGACACTGAACTCTTGTGGAAGTCACTCAAGTTGCTCAAGGTTACACAACTGGCTACCAGCAGACAGAAAAAACACTCCCCTCTTGACCCTCGCCAGGGTGGGTACTTTACCACACTTGTGGTTCTCCTCCAGCCAATCAGTTAAGTGTGTGAAGGTGCCTGCACCACACCCCAATGCAAGCAGGTGACAGTGGTGGCCACGAATCTGACTCTCCCCAGACGCTGACACTTTACCCAGGCTGTCGAGCTGTGGAATGCTCCCAGCCGCTCCCACCTCCTTGGAGAAATGGGAAGCCACAGTCACCCTGTTATGCTCTTAACTCCATCTCCTGAAAAATTTCACACAGAGCAAACTAAAGCAACGGCAGCACATCTGCCTCAGAATACAGATGCCACCACTGGCTGCGCTCACACTCCTCTGTGGGGAGCACTGCTAGAGACGGGCTGTGGGGGCCATGTGCGTTGACACTGTCTGAAGAGCATGCACTCCTTCCACCTGTGATAAATTGTCACAGTTCGTTTTTTTCAAGAGCATCTGATATTTATTTAATTTTTTCTAATTTCCTCTAAATGCCTTACGGGGCACCAGTTTACTTGTCTCTGAAATCAGGCGATGCACTCCATCCACCATGATGCCAACTCTGGGCAGCTTCAGAGGGTTTCCAGGATGAGGTGCCACCAGAGTTTCCTAGGTTTTTCCATAGGTACCTGGTGAACACAGGAACTAAATAAACACTGGTTTTCCCCTGAAGCCCAGGCCTGTCCGCACTACAGCCTCTCCTGCCCCAGGAGAAAGGCCCTTGTGTGAGTGGGGTTAGTACCGTGAGGCCACCACCTGCCACAGTGAGGCTCCAGCTACAAGATTAGAAGACTGGAGTGAGCCGGTCCTGACTCAAAAAGCTGAAATTGGTTAAGCAACAAAAACAGGAAAGAACTCTGTGCCCTGATGGCTGCTGTGCCACATGTCACCCTTGTGTTCCGGAACTCTACATGTTCCTCGTGGTCGGCAAGACCGAGCCCACACTGTTTCCTGTGGCGTTCCAGAGACTGCCCATCCGTTCCATACCCCTTACCTATTCGGATGCTTCCAGGGGAGCCCAGGGGAGAGAGAGAGGGGAGACAGAGAGAGAGAGAGAGAGAGAGAGAGAGAGAGAGATAAGCATTCGTGCAGTATGAGCAGTGCTGAGCATGGCACTGGAGAGCAGTTCTGTTCCTGCCCGGAGTGTAGAGGAGGCAGGGACATGCTGGCAAACAGTGCTGGGAACTCTGCTGTGAAGCTCAGACAAGGAATGGGAAGGTTTCTGAGGGGCATCACATTGAGATAATAACAACCCTAAGAGGCTGGGGTTTGATAGGCAGTGTAATGGTCTGCCCTGTCCCTTTAAGAGATGATCCCTGCCACTCCCTCCCCCATCCACTGAGACAAGCTTCTGCTTCCAGCTTGAGTCCCTTCCTTTCCATCTCTCTCCCAAAGAGGCATCTTCTGCCTCTCTCCCTTCTCCCCTTCCTCCCTTTCCCTTTCTCCTCCATAACCCATTAATAAATATCCAACCTCACTCTGCATGGTGTGCCTATCCGTCTTAGTCTCTCACCCGACACGCGGCTCCCTGCCTGGGACTTGCTGTTCCTCATGGCCCACTGCCCATTGCTGCCACTCAGGGAATGGCACTATTTTATTTATCCCATAACATTTGGTGCTCGTGACTCGAACAGGCTCTTTCCACGGTCCCTCTGGCCCGTGGGTGGGCCTGCTGAGGACACATGAAAACCTGGGCTCTGGAACCAGGCTTCTTTACAACAGCTCTGCCTTCCATCTGCCTGACCAGCAGCTTCGGTGGCGAGTGTTCCCCTTCCAGCCCTCATCCACAGCCTTCACAGCTACAGTTGAGCCCTTCACAGACATTCATCTCTGGTTGCTTCCCATAGCTAAAACCATGATTAGATGACCCAGGGTCAGTCCTCCTGTGCTAACACTGCACACGCTGTGTGGTGCTTTCAATTTGGGGCCTGGGGTCCCTCAGATTTTTCTTTCTTCTTTTTCTTTCTTCTTTCTTTAGGACCACTTGTAAGTGGTTCCCGCCATGAGATACCACTTGGAGCGGCCTCTGGCTTCTCTGGCTTACGAGTCACCCAGACCGGAGCCGGTCAGGCTTGAACACCGCCTGTAGAGAGGAGACGTCCTCTCTAGGCCCTGTGGTGTTTTCACATTTTCAGCTATGGAATATAAACCCTCAAACTATCAGCCACCTGCCTGTGAAGGCTCTGCCAGTGTCCTGCCGGCTCTGCTTTTCCTCAAACTGTCCCTGCCACCGCTACCACTGGTACCGTGGAAACTGTCAAGATTAGTTGTATCCGCGAGGCAGCTGTCTTCAATTCCAGGCTTTGCTCCGCACCGCAGCTTGTGGCATAGCGGCTCAGCAACAGGATGGATCACACTATGCCTCTAGGTCTCTCTTGTTATTACGTTTAAAACTCCCATGGCTCAAAAAAAACTTGGCTTCTCCATACAATACGTATGCCATTTTGACTGAGGACAGGTGATCTTACTGCCAACTTAACTGAGGTCAGGTAACTTCACCACCATCTTAACCGAGAGCCAGATCAGGTGACCAAGTCACACCATCTTTACTGAGGTCTTCCCTGTCTGGTTCCCTGGTGCTGACTCTGTTACATGTGTGTTTTGTGCAGTGGCATGTCTTTGGTAGGGCCCATGAAGAGCATCCACGTCACTCAATTTCTACTTACTGTGTGTATGTATGCATACATGTAACTTAAGTGCACCTATGTTTACTGTTAAATATTTTAATTGTCTACTAAGTGTATATCATTTCAGACTACAAAAACAATAAGTCCCATGTTTTAAATTGGCATGTACTTTTAAGTCTTAATCCAACCCTGCTTTACCTGTTGAGAGCCAGTACAGTCAAGCTTGGACCCAGCTCTCCAGGCAGATTCTATACTATAGTTATAACTCATCTATACCCAGTAAACAGCCCTCAATTGCTCAGAGATCTGGGTAATATGGCACTTAGATATTTAATTGTTAAAAAAACTTTTCATAACAAAAAGAGACAGGTTGGCTCCTAACAGTAGCACTCTGTTTCCTCCAAAGAAGACAGAAGACAAACAGGCATGAAACAATGTTCATCCACAATTCGTTTCAACTGCCAAGCGCTGACCACTGGACAAAACTGCTTTTCATTTAAACTGAAGATCTCCAGACAGTGGACAGAATCACTGGAATCGACAGCCTAGCTGCTTAGGTCAAGGTAGGCTTGTCTTCCTTCAGATTTCTAAGCCCACAGGATCTTCTGGAGCCTAGCAGGCCCTGCACTAAACAGCAAAACAAAAGTATGACCCTCAGCAACCATGGAGGACCCTGAGGAATAGCTCTGGGTGCCAACCACATAAGTTCTCTGTCATTTTTTAATCAATAACTCAAGTAAATTTTTATCCTTCTCAAAGATCTCTGATGCAGTTTGACAGCTGAGAGGTTTTGTCAGTTTAAAAGGACAACCTCACCAAACAAATTTCAGTAAAATACAAATAAGTTATTAAGATGTGTACCTGCAAGTTATAAAGGACACATACAATTATCAAATTTCACTCTCATGCTGCCTTTCACAGCCTTAAAAATACTTTTTATTTTGTGAAAAAATATCTTTCACAGTCATTCTGATATAAATATGCTGCTGTTTAAAACTTATTTTTTCATAAACCCAAAGAATTCTTGTGAGTTCCAGCGTGCTGAATTGAAAGAGCTACCTTAAACAGGTCAGATACACCCTCTCATTTCCCTGGTTCTAAATTTTTTTTTCCTAAACTTAACTTTGTCCTCTGTTCTGTCAATACCTTAAACAGGTGTAAGAAACACCAGACATTTCCATAACACAAACACTGGGCAGGAGCAAAGAGACCAGCTACCCCAGGATGTGACCAACACCCAGCTTTCTCAAGATCCCCCCAAGACGATGCCCACAAATAAACAGGAAGCAGTCTTGAGAATATGCCATACCAATTCTTTAACCTGTTGTGCTTAACCTCCTGCCTTTTTATTATAAAAAAGAGATGGGAATGTAATGGTCTGTCCTGTCCCTTTAAGAGACAAGCCCCACCTACTCCCTCCCTGTCTTCTGAGGGAAGATCTTCCTTCTACTTCCAGCCTGAATCCCTTCCTTTCCATCTCTCTCCTGAAGAGGCAGTTTCTGCCTCTCTCTTCTCCCCACTTCTCCCCTTCCCCCTTCTTCTCTCTCTCTCTCTCTCTATATATATATGTGTGTGTGTGTGTGTTTCTTTCTCTCTCTGCCTCTCTCTCTGCTCTTCTTTCTTTCCTTTTCCTTTCCCCTCCATAACCCACTAAATAAATATCCAATCTCACTCTGCATGTCATGCCTATCTGTCTCGGTCTCTCACCTGCCACACAGCTCCCTATCTGGGACTTGCTGCTCCTCATGGCCCACCACCCACTGCTGCCACTCAAGAAATGGCACCATTTTATTTTTACCATAGCAGGAAAAGCAAAAGAGCCTGTCCTAAGAATAAGGAGCCAACATGGAGATGAAAGGCTTTAACACACATGCTGGTGATGGCCAGGGAGGGAAGAGAGAGAGACTGGAGCACAGAGAGCATGTATTGGGTACAACAGTGCTGTGGGAGCTCCTTCTGCACCTTCAGCTAATAGCCTTTAAGATACCAGCCCACTTGGGCGTGGTCTCTTATACTATAAATGCAGCTGTAAAGCATGTGCTTGCTCTCTTGCTTCTGGCTCTCACTTCCAGCTGCTAGACTGTTCCTGTTCCCCATTCGTGCAGAGGACTGTGATCTGTGAGTCTCCCCTAAATAAATAACCCTTTATTATATGTAATTCTGAACTAGTGTGGGATTATTTTGTATCTTCTGCGATCACAGCAGGGCAGTAGGTCTATCCTTTTCCCTAAGCTCTCTCAGGATGCCAGGTGCCACTCCTATGCTGATGACCCAGCCTCCATCTCTAATTTACATGTCCCATCAGGTGAACTATCAAATTAACAACACGGTCTCCCTATATTAGCCCAACTGGCCCAAAACTCCCTATGGTATGCCCATCAACCTTAACCTCACAGTCCTCCTGCCTCAGCCTCCCAAGTACTGGGATTACTGGCATGAATAATCATGCAAAATGCCAGAAGGGCTTTCTCAACAGCCCTAAAAACCTTACACAGAAAAGGGACGGACTAAGATTCCTGAACGGCTAACTCAGAACAAGTGTGGGAAGGCAGAATTCATGGTAATAGCTGTTAGGGAGTTCCTTATGTTCTTCAGAGCAAGGGTCCAAGTCCAGGAACCGGCTCAAGAAACGACATCCAAGCAGAACCATTAAAAAACAGTCCAACCCACTAGATTTCTCATGTTTACCTCTGGTTGCCAAAGGAGGGACCCTTGTTCATAGGTTGGAATATGGAACATGTAAGCAGCCCCAGATGTGACTACCAAGTCACTTCAGGACCCACTCCCATATCTCTCCTTGTTCCAGACCTATGATGAGAGTTTTATTTCAGCATAAGAAAGACAGAGAAAAAGAGTGTGAGAGGAAAGAAATTATACATAAAAGTCTGGAAAGGAAGTCAGCAGGAGTCTGCGGGACTGACAGGAAAGGATATATAGAACCCACGAGACACCTGCCTGGGAGTGTGCCCAGCCTTTTTCACAAGGTTGGTTGTCCTTCCAACCTTTGGGATTCTTTTGGGTCAGCCACGCACAGCTAACAGCAGAGGGCAGTGCTGAGCTCCACAGGAGGCATGGTTCCTGCACTGATCAGTGGGCCACCTGGTGGTGGGTTGATGGGGCAAAGATTTGTCTTATTCTGAATGGATTTATATTCTATATGGTTTTGCTTTCCTGGCTCTGGTTCTCTTCCCACACCATCACTATCACACAGAAAGTGAAGTCCATGTGTTTTCCGCACACCAGGACATCCAGAAGCAGATGGTTTGACCTCCTGAAGCTGTGGCAGCACCTGTGGGGAGATGACATTCTACCGAACTGACGCTGTCTCTGGGATGTGGTACTACCTTAACCCAGATGCTGTGCTAACAAATGTGGCTACACTTAACCTGCAGCTAACACAGAATATTGTTATAGAGCATGGCCAGAACAGCCAAGTCTAGGAATTGAGGGGGACGCAGGAGCAGCCACTCACTCTTGCACCTCTTAAATGTCACTCACTGCCTATTGCGGACCTCTTGAGCCATGCTGAATTTAGAATGGGTCTTTGCTATCAGACTGGGCCAATGCTCTCTGTGCCTAGTGTTTCATACTCTCTGAACCTATGATTCACTTACCTGTAGCCTGTGCAAGGGTTGTCAATCCCACATGGATGTAGGCTCTTTCAAAACCCTTTGTTTACAAGCAGGACAGTAGTTTAAAGAGAGTCTCTCCATCTGGCTCAGACACTAGTTTACTTGCTAAGGGTATCTAGAACATTGTGTTCCAAACAGTGGAGACTGAGGTGGTAGCTCGGTCAGTAAAGGGCTTGCTAGGCAATCATGAGGCCCTGAGTCTGATGGCCAGAACCCATGTAAGAAGTTAGGCATGGTAATGCATGTTTGCATTCCCAGTGCCAAGGAAGTGGAGACCAGAGGATTCCTGGGGCTCACTGGCCAGGCAGCCTAGTCCATTTAAGGAGCTCCAGGGCAGTCTCAAAGGAGTTGGATAGTGTTCCTAACGATGATTCCAAAGGTGGTCCTATGACCTCCACACATATGTATATACACACACACACAAATAAAACATTCCAAATAATAAACAAACTGCAAAGTTACAACTAGTTACAGGCATATTTATGAGGTGACCCAGGGCCCACATGCAGCTGAGCAGGGCCTCGCTCTGCTGGAGCAGAGTAGCCTAAAGAGTCTTGGGAGGCATGACAGGGCCTGCAGGCTTGTGGGCAGCATTCACAGTGAGCACTGTCCACACCTGTTGCTCGGCCTTCACCACCTGACCACTGGGACTTCAGCAGCCAGCCACAGAGTCTGCAGCTGCTGTCACGGGCAAGAGCATGGTCCACAGCCCTAGAGGGCCATATGAAGTGTTCCCTCAGAAGACATGTTGCTTGCACTGAACCCCCCAATCCCACAATCAGATATTTATGTCATGGTTGTGGGTGCTATCCCTCTTTTTTGCTGCACAACATAGCTAATGCAGTACTTCTCCATCAATGCATGAATGTTCTAGAAGCCACAACTTCTTTATTCTACAAAAATACATGTGAAATACTTTAACTGGAATTTAAAATTCTATCATTGGAAATAACCCCTGAATTTCATTAGGAAAGAGCTATGTGAGTCTTTAAATATAAATATATAACATATTTGCTAAATATAAACACATATATACATGTTACAAATAATACCTATAGGCAGATGCATAATAGACACATTTGAGTAACTGTTAACACTGTCTTACAAGTTCTTGCCCTCCACTACAAAATTCCCTCTTCCATTTCCTTGGTCTCCATGTTATAAGTGTGAGCGCCTTCTACCATGGACTGGGACACCGGCCACTTCATTCCTCTGCCTCTGAGCTCCGCCCTGACATACAGCAGATGTATGACCCATAACTACGGATTAAATGCTGAACTGCTCACGTGAATTAAAGATCTTCCCAACTCCAAATAACCACTTCCCAAATCAATTAAGAAAATAACTTGCTAAAGAAATTCAATCCTTCCACATGCATATTGTGTTCTGGGATTCCCCAGCATAAGAATGCACCTTAACCTCTGGGGAAAGTGACTGACTGAGCAGTAAAAGCTAAAATAGTCAGGGTTGCTTTGTTCAGTAATAGGAAGTTTGACTAGCCTTAAAATAGAAGATTTTTGAAAAATTAGGTTACTTTCCCCAGAGGAGGTTCAGGTATAACTCTAGGGCTGGGAGGTAGCTCTGTGGTAAAACACCTGCCTATAATGATCAAGGGCCGAGGTTCAGTTGCCAGCAGACACACACAGAGACACACAGACCACTTCTGACTCAAGGATCTGACACAACACAGGGCCTATGTCAGTCACTGTCAAATCAGCCAGTGCTGAGATCGCATACCTTAGTTTCTAGATGCCTCGATCTGATGAGTTTGATTTTATTTATGAGAACAATAGCTTATGTGTGTAACCCCTCCATCCGCTCCTCTGGGGCACTTTCCAACTCCTCTGTGTTCAGAGGGCTTTGGAGTTGGTGAGACCGGAAGGCACTGTGGTGCTCACTGAAGCTCCCAGGCAGCTGGGGGGCAGGCTCTGACCTGAGCCCTTCTACATCCAAAGAGCCTGCCAGGACCACAACAGGACGCAGGTGGGGAGTGCAAGCTATATCACCCGTCACCATGGTGACCTCACAGCCTGCAGCGGCTCTGCCATCACAAAGATGTCTGAATGGCTTCCTAGGAAGGGTTGTGCGCATTGGGCAGCTCCAGCTGAGTCCAGGGCTAGGGAAGTCCTGGCCGCCGACATAGCAAAGCAATTGCCTCTCTTGAGGCTCCCAGCAGAAGTCAGGGTGCTCTAGAGAGCAAGGCTTTGCCTGAGAAATGCCTCCTGGCACTAGTGTGCTCTGCTTCCCTGGAAAGTCTCCGGGGCTGGGGATTAGACCTTAGTCCAAGGCTGTTTCTTCTCTGTGATAACTGAATTATGTGGAATCTAAGGTTTAGCTCAAAACTTTCTCTCCTTATCCACCAGGCATCTAGTGCATTTTGTAGCTGTTTCTATCAAGAGACCTTCCAAAGCCCTCCAAATACAAACCCAGAAAACACAGCAATGTCTAGTGGTCCCTGCACCTCCACCCTACCCTTCCAGCCCTTTGCTACAAACTGCAGGGCCAGGACCCCAACTGGCACCTGGCACACATGAAGCCGAGGCAGGGCCAGCACCCAAGGGAGCCCAACAGCTGGCAGGCCTCTCAGCTAGGCTTCAGAAAGGAGGGGAGGTTAGTGTGGGCGGGGGGCTCCTGATGGGACGTCTCCAGCAAGACATCTGCTTCCCTGGCCGGGAGATCTGAAGGGCGGATGCAGGAGATGGAGGGGGTGACAGGGCAGCTTTGCCAAGTCCCACACTGCTCCCACTCTTTGGAGGTGGCTGCAGCCTGTCCCCTTTCAATGCCTGTCTCCTCTCCCCTCCCCCTCGTCAGCTGGCGTCTCAGCAAAGAGAAGTGTCACAAGAAAACAAAGCTGTCGGCTGGCAGCTGTCCCAGCCTGGCCTCCACTCCTCTTGTGAAGCCCACTGGGTACCAAAGGCCCTTCCCACTGTGCTGAGCCCACCCCAGGCAGCTCCTGGGACCTGGCCAGGTCAGTATAGGCCATCTCCTTGCTTCCGTGGTCTAGTCTGACACTCTGGCAGGTGCCAGAATTGATGGGCTCAAGCCTTGAGGGCCAAGCAGCTGCTTTGGAAAATGGAGGGACGAGGCAGAGGGGACCTGGGTTTGTCTCCTCACTAAATCTCAGATCTGAAGCCTGAATGGCGGCCCAGAGAAAACAGTCACTCCATCCCTTGCCTCTCTCTGCTCTCCTGAAGCTGCTGACGCTAGAATTCCAGCTCCTCTGAACTGAAGGAATTGGTTTGAAGACTCTTTTCAAGGACACAGAGCCATTTCTATAAGTTTGATTAGAAGCCTATCCTCCCTGATTAGCACATGGACTTAAAAATAAACAGTTCTGATCTCCCCAGTTTATAAACTGACAGAAGGCCATAGACCTTGGGTAGCTTACAACCTTCTTTCATCCACCACGGCTGCTGCCTGTGTCAGGATAGGCAAGCAACCATCTCATCAAGGGACAGTACTGAAGGTGGCCAGCCAGCTCAGTCACAGAGGGGACATTGTCCCTAGTAACCAGTAGCACCGATGTCTACCAGAAAGTACTGCCCTGCTGGAATGAGCAGCCCGTAGATGCTCCTTTTTGGATGTTCCCAACAGAGTACAATAGCCTATGACAAAGCCCTGACCCTTGCTCCACTGCCAGCAGCCTGGCACTGTCCCCTGTCTATCATCACTGCTGCCCACTGACTTCCTGGCTCTGATCTTCCTTCCCACACTCCTTGTGACTCAGAAACTTGTCAAAAGAGCCCCTAGGCATCAAACTTGTCCTATGGGTGATCAAAGCCCAGCCTCCCCCATATAATTTCTCCACAAGGTCACCAGCCACTTTCTGCACACTGGTGTCCAGTGATTCCCAGTGTGGCTGCAAATTCTGTGCATCTCACATAGCTTTCACCTGTTGTGGTGCATATTCCAGGGATACAGACGATACAAGCACAATGGGCACGGGGCATCTCAAAAGCTAGCACAGGCTTAGACATACAAAATGAAGACTAGTTGCCTGGAGAGATGTCTCAACGGTTAAGAGCACTTGTTACTCTTGCAGAAGACCCCTGTTCAGTTCCCAGAACCCATGTCAAGTAGCTCACAACCATCTGTAACTCCAGCTCTAGGGAATCCTATACCCTATGCCCTCCTCTGGCCTCCTTTAGGTACCTGCACTCACATGCACATACCCACACCTACAAAACATGTAATTAAAAACAGAAAAACAATCTCAAAACAACAGATGACTAGGGGCATCTTATTAAACACACACACACACACACACTCACGCACACACACTCACACACACACACTCACACACACACGCCCCTTGCCTCACCCCCTTCCCAGCTTCATACCTCCATCACTTTGTCAACAGCCTGTATTGTATCATCCAGTTACTGCCTCTTCCTGTAGCTTCTTGAAGCGGCCAGCAGGGGCGATATCCCTGTTTGCCACCTAAGACAGACAGCATTTGCCAAGTATGTGTAAAGTAATTGACCCCTCTGGATCTGTCACTAGTCCCCAGTTCAGCCATGAACGTCCAGGATCCTAAATCACAGCCTGACATGAGCTTGCCTAGTTTCCTGGACTGTTAACTTTCTCACTATCTGCACCAAAGCGAAAGAGGGATTCTGCTTTTACATAATAAGGAGAAACAGGGAAGACACTTAGCCAAATACACTAAATGGGACTCTTCTCCCAGCAGTTAGAGTAGAATGTGAGGCATGCAGAAAGGAAAAGGGGGGATCTCTTGTGCATTACTCCCTCAATAGATTTCGCTGGCTTTGTACCCCAAGACCCAGAAAGCCAAGGGAAAGATGGTATGCACAGCAGGGGCCCAACATTACTGTAAAATGACCAGGAAATCTAGGTGACCATCACAGTCTCCTCAGGAATGCCACTTGCCACCTGTGAACTTCCGGTTCCCCAGAAGACAACAAAACGTCCTTGCTCTGTCTCAGAAGGTGAAGGTAAGAACCAGGAGAGAGCGTTAGCAAACTGAGCCACTGAGGCATAGTGACTGTGCAACCTCAAAGGTGGCCCAGTAGAGAGAACTTCGGAAAAGGGAAAAGGACGTGGCATTGGCCTGCCTCCTTCTTCAGCTGCTCCATTCCTTTGTACACCTACTCTAGGCTGAATTATGTGTCATGCCCCACTCCCCGTGAAATTCATATTTTGAAATATTGACACCTAGGACTTCAGAATGTGACTATATCTTAGAGACAAGACCTTCAAAGAGGTGATTAAGTTGAGATCACTAGGGGGATATGCTCCACTGTAACCTGTATGTTTGTAAGAGATCAGAACACAGACCAACCCAGACGGCAGGACCAAGTGACAAGCCAGGGAGCCAGGGGAGGAAATCAACTCTATAGGCACCCTCACCTTTGCCTTTCAGCCTCTAGAACTGTGAGGAAGTGAGTGTCTGTTGCTGGAGTCACCCAGGCTTTGATGCCCCCACCCTTCTATACTCTCCCTTTGCCTTAGCCAGGGCTCAGCTACTGAGTAGTCCTAGAGCAAGTTCTCAAAGTCAAGCATGCTCTTCCCACCCATGGGAGGTCAATCTCCACCCCAGAGGCCCCCTCCACAGGGGCAACTCCCAGCACTGCTAAGCCATTTGGGAGAGCATACTTCCTGACCACCATGAACCTTCCTACCAGCAATGACGTCCCTGCTCCAATGTATCCAATATCTCATCTAGCGTCACAGATGTGGTCTGACTGGCTGAATACTGACTGACTCCTGAGCCCCCTCGGAGATGCAAAGCAGACACTAACAGGCAGGTCTGGGGACCTTTGCTCTTAGCACCTTGGGGACCAGAGCGCAGCCCCGTTCCGGGATGGATAAGTGGCTTGCCAGGGTGAGGGGCATCCCTGAACTTCAGTCGGATGGAGGTGAGGATGACGGACTGCCAGCACAGCAGCTCGGAGGGCACTGTTCCTTAAAGCACAAATGCTCAGCATGTCCTGAGAACCGCCTCATGGGGTGGAATGAGCCCTTGCCTCCGCTTCCCTCAGCCTGAGCAGCACACAAAGCACAGGACAGTGAGGCCCTGCAGTTAAAGCCTGTGTTTACCTGTAAGGAGGGAGCAGGGGCACGAGGTGGTATAACCCTGAATCTCAGTTTGCTTCCCAGTTGCTGTGAGCAAAAGCAACTTGGGGAGGCTAGGAAGCCTCTCTGGCTTGCAGGTTACAGTCATCACTGGGAAAAGCCAGGGCAGGAGTCCAAGCAGGAACCATCAGGGAAGACTGTTTACTGGGTTTTCATGGCTTGCTCATTTTGCTTTCTTATAGACCCAGAACCACAGACCTAAAAATGGCACTGACAACAGTGGTCCGAACCCTTCCATGTAATCACCAATCAAGAAAATGCCCCGCAGACCTGGCCACAGGCCAGTCTAATGGAGGCGATTCTTCAGTTGAGGTTCCCTCTTCTCAGGTGGCTCTCGCTGGTGTCCAGTTGACAAAAACTAACCAGAACATCTGTCTTGCCTACGTAACCAGTAAGAGCTGGTCCTGGACCAGGCTTCTCCACTCTGTGTCCCCTTCTTGTTTTCTGCATCTATCTCTTACATCCAGTTTCTGAACATGATTGACAGAAGAGAAAATAAGACCTGCTAGGCCTCTGCTTACAGTGCAACTGCACGCCACACCCTTTGTGACACCACATTTAGTCCTGGCAGTCGCCCTGACAACTCCTCTTCCCTCTATGCTAGAGATCCTGCCTCAAGTCACACACAAGGTGGAGGCAGAGCTCAGCCCAGGTTCAACTTCATATCGGGATGAGAAGCCTGTATTGCTGCACGTGCTGGGACGCCCAGCTGAGACTGGGACTAGCATCCGAGAATTTTACCCGGTCCTCTACATGGCCGCGCTGATCTAGCCTCCCGGCTTTGCACTCTCTGAGTGGGACTACTCGAGTGACACTACCTGGGGGTCAGGGTGAGAACAGCCCTGACAGAGGAGAGTGTGCCCCTGCCCTAGCACCTCTGCTTTCTCTGCCTCTGGTCACTTGAGACAAGGTTATTTCCCACCAGTCATGGTGTTGGACATTCTCTTACATATCCTGAGGTCCTTGCCTATCTGTCCTTGCTACTGTACCTGAAGCCAGGCATCTTTAGGAGTCCCCAGTGGGCAGCACAGAGGTATCAGCAGATGCAGTGGGTGCCTATACCCGCTGCCCCCCGGATGGAGTCCTCTCAGTCCTGCATGTGGCCTTCTTAACTCCCCTCCCACAAACCTCTGACTCTCACCTCTCCTGCCCCGTGAGAAAATTCTGGAATCTGTCTACAACATGAGGCATACTGTGGGGCTTCATCCATTCAACCACTTACTCAACAATTATTTTCTAAGTACGTGATATATGCCAGGCATGGCAGACAGAACAACCAATAAACAGTACAGACTAAAATCTATGCCTAGGTAGAATTTTGTTCTAGCTGAGGAGACAGAACAAGCATTTGAGTACGAAATAAGTTAGTGCAGGTGTCAGCAGGAAAACAAAAGCAGAGCAGGAAGAATGAAGGACAAGGGTGGTGTAGTCTCAAATAAAGGTGCCAGGGAGACACTTTCCAGAGGCTGCTTTCCAGAGCCTGCAAGAACACAGCAGGCTGGCTGTCTGGGGAGGGTCGGCACTCTAGGCAGAGAGAATAGGCAGAGTAACCGCTCTTCCACAGAAGCAGACTGGAGGATGAGGACAGCAGTAGATGTGGGTATGGTCCGTGTGGAGTGGGTCAATGCAGGCAGATCTCCTAGAGGGGCTGGCAGAG
Organism: Ondatra zibethicus; assembly: GCA_004026605.1. NCBI lineage: Eukaryota > Metazoa > Chordata > Mammalia > Rodentia > Cricetidae > Ondatra > Ondatra zibethicus. The sequence goes on along the minus strand of PVIU01019150.1, from coordinate 17,310 downwards.
GCATGCCAAAGCCAGCTATCCAACTGGACTCTACTGCTGTGTGGCAGGCACACAGACTGAAACAGGCAGAGGAAGACAGGGGCCTGTCGGGAGGCTGTGGCAGTCCTGGGAAGGTTGGGTGGTGGCCAGCCACAGCAGAAAAAATAAAAGTGGTGAGAACATATTTTAAGAGTGGTGCTAATACCAGCTGTTGGCCTGCTGGAGGTGGGACTGCCTATTCCACTCTGTCCCCTGACACACATGTCCAAACACAGGTCATCACATTCCCACACTCCCACACTCGCCCCAACCCCCCCCCAAACCTTCACCTTCCTGTCCAGAAAATCAAGTCCAACCCCGATGCTTTTTAGCATGGTGGACCTTGAGATAACCTTGGGCAAGTTATTTTATCCCATCTGATACTCTTTTTAACTGTAAAATAGGAAATCACATTTGCCCTCAAGGGTTATGAAAGTGAACCTCACAGACCACACACCATGGACATTCCATCATGGTGACCAGGTAAGACCTGCTCTTACCCATGTCCACACCCCTGTGATGTGGGTACAGGCCACCCATGCCACCCTGGCACATGCTGGTTAGCACCTAAGAGTTAGGTGTTTGGCTGCCATTAGGTTCAGGGGACACATGCATAGACGAAGAGAAAGGTCAGCTCTGCTACCTTCCTGGGGATTTGGTGCAGGAAGACAGAGGTAGCCAAGGTCTGGCTGCACAGAAGAGAATGGACAACAGCAAGCCAGACCCCATGGCACAGTAGCAACAGGGTAGCAGGAGAATGCCCCGGCCATAGGTCTTCTGGAACATCAGCCATCCAGAGCCAGCGCTACAGACCGTGTCCATCTGCAGGTCTTCACTTCCATGGCTGCCCACGCCGGGACTGTCTGCCACACTGTTCTTGTCTTAGGTCTTATCGTCCTCACACTCTGGCCTTTCTCCCCTCTGCCTGCAAAGACCCTTCCCAGGACCCTAGGTCTCCTCCCACCTGTGTCTGTGAACTGGGGGGTCAGGGCCCTTCAGTTTCAACCACTCATGAGCCATGTAGCCCACCTCCCTGCACCTCCAGCTCTTCTCCCATCAGCTGCTGTGATACCAGAACTTGCTAGAGGCAGCAGCCATGGCTCAACTGGAAACACCTCCCAAGGTCTGCCTCCTGGTAAGTGCTCAGACTTGACGGATCACCAAACCCTGCAACATTGTCAAGACTGCTCCTTCTCCCAATAAAATAACAAAGAGAGGGCATTCTGTCTTCTTTATGACCAAAAATGATAAAAAATAAAATTCTGAGTCCTCTAACTTTGTTCAGGATCCCAGACTTACAGAGTGGATTTACTTTCGAGGAAGTCAAGGGTTTCCCACAGGAAATGTGGGGGGGGCAGCTCTCAGGAACACCAGGCATTTACAGCCTTTGGTCTAGCTAAAGATCATTCTTTTGGGCTTGTGTCATGGATGGAATCTGAAATGGCCCCCAGAGGCTCTCACTTTGAACACTTGGGCCCCAGCTGTGCAGGCACTTTCAGGAGGGATGGCGTGGGGGTGGGCCTCTGAGATTATACCCCTGCAGCCAACTCCACTTTGTGGTTGGCTGGCACACTAACAGCCTCTGCCTCATGTGCCCAGCACTGCAGAGGGAGTGGCCCTTCCATGCCTTCCCCACTAAACTCTCAAACTCTCAGAATCACAAGCCCAAATAAATCTTTCCTCCCTTAAGCTGCTTCCATTAGGAAGTGCAGTCACAGTAATGTAATGAGCCTGCAGTGAGCTCTGCCCAAGGGTTGGAGAGGCCGAGGAGTGCACACCCTCCTCTCTGCTGAGCCTGTCTCCAGCCTCCAAACGCCTGGGCTTCCCTTCCGGCAGGCAGTGTACCCTGCCAGGAGGTGAAGATGGCGACCGTTCTCCTTCATACTGCCTGGGTATTCACAGGATTCTGAGCCAACGGGCTGTCTCAGGGACGTCTGGGTGGGAGCCAGGAGATAGGACAGACAATAGGGATATGCTCTGGGGCCATTTTCCTTTCTGAAAAGATCTTCATTTCCAAGCTAATTGCAATTTCAGATCTGCCTGTCTCAGACTCAGCCGGATTTGCCGGGTCTTCTGGCAGGTTGCTCTTGGCCTCTTTCCTCCACCTTTTTCTTGGCCAGACATGGCCAGCACTAATTTAACAGAGAAAAACACAGTTCTCCAAATTATGTCGGTACCTTATGTTAGATCATTATGGCATCTGGGACAAATCCCAAACAGGATTCAGCTGCTGCAGATGCTGACCTGAGCTACCACCTCCGAGCTTCCCACTTCACCTTCACCCCTGCTGGCTGCTATGGTTTGGATCTCAAATGCTTCCATGTTGAAAGCAGTTGATGGCGTCACTGGTAGATGCTGGAACCTTTACAGAGTGGGCCCTTGGGATAGTTTATATTCACTGTTAATGTGACTGGATTATAAATTTCCTAGGAGATTGGTGAGGCACATCTTGAGGAGCGTGTCTTTTTTTTTTTTGAGACAGGGTTTCTCTGTGGCTTTGGAGGCTGTCCTAGAACTTGCTCTGTAGCCCAGGCTGGCCTTGAACTCACAAAGATCCGCCTGCCTCTGCCTCCCAAGTGCTGGGATTAAAGACTCACACCAACACTATCTGGTGAGGTGTGTGTCTTTCCAGATGTAACTGATGGGGAAGACCCGCCCTGCCAGGCTCTGCCATCTGCCCTTCTTTTGCTTCCTGGACTAAACTGCTCTGCTCTGCCGGACTGAGCCCTCTGAAACTATGGGCTTTCCTACCATAAGCTGGTCTGTTGGTATTTGGTTAAAATGATGATAGAGTCACTAACATGGGCTCACTAAAAGGAAATTAAATCCCTGGACATGGGCCCTAAAAGGGGTGCTGGAACCCTAGCTTCCTCCCTCTCCTTCTCACCACTTCCCAAAAGGCAGGAGCAGGCTTGATCCTCTATACCACCCCTGCCATAATGTTCTGCCCCACCATGGGCCCAAAACAACAGAGCTGAGGTACCATGGCCTGGAACAGTGAACCAAATAGGTCTTCCCTCTTGTAAGCTTCATTTGCTTGGGTATCTTGTCAGCAGCTGAAGCACACACACATTTGCTACAAAGGAACCTCATTTTCCTCAGACTTTTCCAGGATGTTCTAAGCAAGGATCATGTGAAGTCCAAAGCCAGGCTGGATCTTCTGAGTAGACAGATACTGAGAGCAATGGAGGCCTCTCCCCCAGAACTAGACTAACCCTTCCACCTGAAAGGCTTCCTGCATTCTTCTGTTCTCCTAGGTCAAAGCACTCAGGATGGACTTCAGGGTTGACAATAAGTGAGTGAAGAAAAGGGTGTCTGCAGGTGGGCAGAGGTTTCCGCAGGTAGAAGGTATATATGTGGGCCAGGACTCAGCGAACGCAGGGGCCACACTGCGTGTGTGACAGATGCGTTCCATCAGAGCTTGCTCCACACTTCAGACTGTACAGTCAGGGACCTTGTGACGTCAACTCCAGGGTGAAACCAGGAACCATAAATTTTGAAAACACAAATGTTTATGAGGAAAGACTGTTTTTCAAGGATGGAAATAGCAGATTCTGTTTGCTGATGCCTTTCATCCTGTCCCTTCATGCTCCTCAACCCCTCAAGACTGCAAAACAGAAGTATTTCAAATTATTCCACTTTCTGCTTGATGAAATTTGTAGTTGGCCAGCATGTTCGCTAAAGAAGGGCATGGACGGGGGGGGGGGGAGCGGGGGTGACGGCGGCAATTGTGTAATCCGAAGAACCCAGACCACTTCCTTTTATGGCAAGTCCTGAGTGAGAATAATTGTATTCATTTTAGAAGCAAAAGGACTTTAGCCTTTGCACGACAGTAAGAGGTAAATTTGTATTTGTATTGTTGGCCTCATTATCTACGGAGTAAAGTCTACAAGTATCAGAACGCTGTTGATGGGTTGCGTCAAGATAGGCAGCAGCAAGGTTGTGAAGTCTGGGAATTGTCATTGGGGGTCAAGAGAGTCATAAATACCTACCAAAAGAAAGCAAGAGGGAAGGGTAGCACTTGTTGCTTGCTTAGAGTTCCTGGGTCCCCGCTGGATGGCGCAGGAGCAGGTGACGTCAGAGGGTGAGGGAGTGTATTCGGAGGGCGAGGGGAACTGCAGCAAGCCCGTGGGTGTCTGCAGCTTTCTCAGACTACCAGGGTAGGGCAGCGGGTGGTGGGCGGGACCCCACGCGCAGCTGCGGAAGGACCGCCCCGCGGCTCCCAGGCTGGGCGAGGGGGCCCTGAAGAAGCAGGTGCGCCTGCGTGGCCGTCCAGGTGGGCGGTGACGTGTTCTCGTCCAGGGTGGGATGTCCCTACTCTTTCAGGACAGGTCCGAGTGCGCTGCAGCCAGGCAGCGAGGACGCTGGGGTCGTCCCTCCCGGGCCTCTTACCAGGTAGCCCGAGGTAGACTTTAGCGCTTACCCACATCGCACATAAGCCGAGCCGCGACTCGAGGCTGGGGCGGGCCATCCGGCTGCTCACTGATTCCCGAATTCTGGCTCCGCCCACCAGGAAGCCCCGCCTCCTCATGGTCTCCATTGGCCGTCGGCCCCGGCTCTCCACGAAGCCACCAATCCTCCATTGCATCGACTTACAAAGGGTGGAGAGACTCCTCGTGGCCGAGGTCGTTCTCTGCTGGAGAAATCAGTCTTGTTCTTTGATTGAGATTAACGCAAACCCCAGCCAGAAAGGCCAAAGGCGACAGCATTACCTAGCCACATAGGTCGAGGGAGCACTGCGACTGCCCGAACCACAATAACCATCCCTGGCGGGTGCCGGTGACCGAAAGCCCTTTAGCATTAGTTCATTCCTCATCCGGAAAGTCTGGCCTCTGACTAAAAGAACCATGCCTTTAATTCCAACTCTTGGGAAACAGAGGTAGGCTAATATCTGAGTTTGAGGCTAGCGTAGTCTACAAAGCGAGTTCCAGGACAGCCAGAGTGGTTACACTGAGAAACCCTGTCTCAAAAAACCGTGTGTGTGTGTGTGTGTGTGTGTGTGTGTGTGTGTGTGTGTGTGTGTGTGTGTGTGTGTGTGTGTGTGTGTGTGTGTGTGTGTGTGTGG
>PVIU01019150.1:0-12127 GCA_004026605.1 Ondatra zibethicus | reverse complement strand
CCCTTGCCAAAGAGGGAAAATCAATAGGTTTTTAATCTGCAAGGGAGATGCATTTCCCATTCAAGCCACGGAGTTGTGGAACAGCTCTGGGCTGAGGATTGATGGAACTGTCAGGTGTCGGCCAGCAGGCCCATAAGTAAACCTGTTCACCCCCAGGCTTTGCAGCTGTGTAGGAGGCCCAGAGGTGTGAGAAGGCTTGTGCGAGACCACCCCGCTGTCGAGAACTCAGAGAGAGAGCCGATGAGACAACTAAGTAAGGCACTTGCTGCTTAGCCTGCAAGTGTGAGTTTGGTTCCTGGATCCGACAGAGTGGAGGCACAGAATGAACTCCTGCAAGCTCTCTGATGACAGGCCTGCATGTGTCTTCCAAAAATTAGATTAAGATGTAACTTTAAAAAGTTTTTAGAGCCCAGATAGAAATCAGTGTGTTTCCTGCTATGCCAGCGGCTCTGCCAGCGGCAGGCTTTGGCTCTGAAGAACTTCACACAGGTTTCATCAAGTTCCAAAGCCGCTAGGAACCAAGCTATAAAGCTTTAGGTTGGCAGTATTGATGGCCAGATTCTCTTATTTCCCAAATGGCACCAAATCTGCCAGGCTTGCTATCTATTAAACCTGGCCACCATCCAGGAACAAACTTCTGCATTTCACCAAGCCCAGCTCCTGTTTTTGGGGTACCTCCCCCAGTCCAGCACCAAGTGTTCATGGAACTTCCACGCCCTCCTCAAGTGATGCAGGTGTTTGCCACTTTCACAAGAAGTGCTTGCCCGCAGGGCTCTGTTGGCTTGGTGAGACAGAGCATCAGCGTTTAAGAACAACCAGGATGAACCTACCTGGATGATCCACACACATGGGCTGAGGGCACAAATGAGGTCTCTCAATATTAGTGCCTTTAAGTATTAATGACTCGAAAGTTCTCCAACAAACAGGACTTTGGCTAGCTCTATCATCCTTGGAGTTGGGGGTAGCTCAGTCTCTCTCATCTCTGGTCTTTGGCAATGCCTATTTGTGTTGCTACCTGTGATGCGGGGACCTGAAACACCTTTGAAAGATGTAGCTTCCCCACCTCACTTAAGACCCAAGTGGGAGCTTTCTGGACTTGAGACAACCAGATAACTTCTAAGAGTTCACGCGTTCATATGTGTGCCTTCAGTGGCAACAACAATGGGTCTTATGCATATTGCTGGGAGCCCTGCAGTCAAGAGACACACTGAGGTCCTTTCCCTAGGGGAGAACAGCTGTCAGTATTCCCCTGAGCTATGTGTTACTCCTGATGGGGAAAAGAAAAAAGAAAAGGGACCTGTTGCAGGATATTTGATCACACTGTGAACCCCAAGATTACATTATTTCCTGGAAAAACCTGCTTGTAGTTGTGGTATGGCTCAGTCCCAGTGCACATTTTAATCCTAGACCTTTCTGTTTGGATATTGTAAACAGATTAAATAAACCAAACCATACATCAAGAAGTAGAGCAAGCAGCCAGTTAACAGGAAGTGAACATAGGATTATTAAGAAAAAAAAAACACAAAGAGTAAGAGGGAGTCAGGAGGATGGATAGAGAGGCACACAGGAAGTAGAAGGAGGAACCTTGAGTTGGAAGAGGGTGGCTGGAGATGGTGTAGGAGAAGAAGGCTCCTGGGATGTGGAAGAGGAGGATCAGCTGGGTGCTTTCTCTGACTCTCTGTGTAGCAGGTTTTCACTCCAGCATCTGGCTCCTGAGTCTTTATTGGTAAAAATCGAAGGATTGAGATGTTATTAAAAATTAACAGGGACCAAAATGTATTTCAGTCTTCCCCCAATTCTTCAGAGTTCAGAATCTTTCCCCACTACGTTCAAAGGCAGTGCCTCCATCGTGACTGGCACCTTCATTTAATCAATACTCAGGCTACCACGGGGCAGCACGGCCAGCGAGAGCCGTCAGGGCTACCCCTGCGGGAACAGTGTGAAGCCTTCAGCTTGGAAGGGAAGAAAGAGTTCAGAGGCGAGAGGAGAAGTTGGAGAGACAAACCAGACCTCACAGACTCCCATAATTAGATAAAAGGAAATGGAGTCTTCTAACAAACCATTGCTTTGGTCCAAGCTGGGACGAGGCACTGCCGTTCAAGAATAATGGCTTCTGTGTAATCCATGGTCACAGCATTGTGATAAGTCCGGGTCAGTCAGAGATTTACCAATCTGACCATTCGTAAATTTTAAGAAAGAAGAAGCTTTAATTCATATACTGATTTGACGTTTACACTCGGGACTAGAGATTCCCAGATGCAGCGCCTAGCCTATCCAGTCAGGATTTTAAAGGCAAAGAACACAAAGCTACATTCTGTCTACAGAACAAGCAGAAAGTCATCTCCCACAAAGCAAGCTTTTACTTACAGAAGCAGAAACAGGTTTTTGTTAAAGTTGTACAAAACCAGGCAATTACAAACATTAACCCTTAGCACTCTTAACATTTGTAAGTCCGTTTTCGCTTTGTAGTTCTGTTAAGCACAGTAATTTTAAACTTTTAAATATAAAGTTAGCCATCAACATAATGTTGGCCATCACATTCTCCCCTTGAGTTGTATCCTGAGTCAAATCCTTGAGTCTGTGGTGGATACCTGTTAATTACCACCAGCTTAATAGCTCCTAAGTGGGAATTTACATATCTAGTTAAGGTGTTGATGATGAGGGGCCAGCTATAATCAGCAGGAACAGGAGAGCTGACGGCAGAGTTACTAGCCAAGAAGGACCTGAGAAGGAGAACCGGAACCTTTCTCTTTTTTTCCACTTAGGGCCTCTCGCTTCTTCAAGGTTTTTCCAGAGCGCAGCCAACTTGTCTCTAATGATTCCCCAATGGTTTGCACAGAATCAACGACTTTCCCCTAAAACCATACAGAGCAGGTCGGGTGCTTGCCCATGATGCAAACCGACCTCAGCTAATGAAACCACCTGTTCTTCCAGTTGGCAATGAATTTGTTTCTCATACAGACAGATCCTGGGTCATTTGGAGTCCTAGGTTTTTGAAGCTAATGTCAGCCATACTGTGTCAGTAGTGCCTGCTCCTCCTAACCCTAAGTTTATTAGGAGGCAAATGGGGAGGGATATGGTTTCCTGAATACAGAGCTAGAAGGGCCTTGTCTGCTCAAACGTGTTTCCTCTCCACTGAACCATCCCGAGGAACAGGGACACCAAAATACAGAATTCCAGGGATTGATGCACATGTCAAATAGCAAACAAGGGTGCAACCTGACAGCACTTACAACCCAGCTTCAACCAGGAGTGAAGCAAGGAATGTCCACCTGATGAGGCGATGGCCGGGAGTTGTGAGACATTTATGGCAAGTTTGCATTTGCTCTTAAAGGGAGACCCATATATCCTACAAAAGAGCAAGAAGGAACAAAGTCAGACAAAACACCATTATTAGTCTATAACCTGCATCAGTTTTATCTTTCATAGATCTTCTAGGGCCTCAGTAACAGTTCATTTCATCAGTAACACACTTGACTTGGGAGTGATGTATCCAGGTTTGGATGCTATCTACCTCGACAGCAGTTGGGGGTGGTCAGGATGACAATCATGGTCCCTTCCAGCAGGGTCCCAGGCTCCTTTAGACTTAAAATCCAGCCTTTTGTTGAGGATAAGGGCAACATAGTCTCTTCCGTAACTGCTTCTCAGCTGAAATTAGGACATCATTGTCAGGACCCAGGAAGGGGTTTGGGCTGTGGGGGACATTCATCAGGAATATCTAGTCTGCTGACCCAGCTGAAGGGACAGGAGCAAGCACATTGGCTGTAGTGATTTAATCTTCTTTCAGTAAGTCCAGGCCTCACAGCTGTTTAGAGCTATTTGTAACCCACAGCTGATTTCATGGATGGTGTCTGTCAGCTGAGTGGAAATCCACTGGGACAGATATAGACTAGGGACAGAAGTTAAAGGAAAATCTCACACTGAGGACTTCCCATAGGAATAAGCAGTAAGCTTAGGAGTCCATTTGACCTGTGGCGGGTGAATCCAAGTCGCAACTGCTTGAAGCCTACAGGAGTTTAAAGTTTACAAAAAGAGATAAAAGTTTTAGATATGTTATCATTACTGTTTGTAATCTGTACAGAAATCCACATTGTAGAAAAGGCAGTAGGCACACACCCTTGAGTCACAGTAAAAGTTTTGGGACCAAAAACTTAAGTGTGTGTTAAAAGCATTAACATATTTTCCTCCGTCCAAAGGGATGATATATAAAAATTGGACAAAAATGTTTTTAGCACAATGAGAAGTACCTTTTAGTCTCTATTTAAAAAAACAAAGGAAAATTTAAAATTTGAACTTGTGGCAAGAATAATGGTCAGGCTTTACGAGAGCCAGATAAATAGCTTATCAGAACTCTATTGATTATTATGTTAAAACTCTGAACCTTTAAAGTCTTAACATCATATATCATCTTTAAGTTTTATTATTATTTTTTAATTTTTAAAATTATTTTCTCATACCCTTACAATTTACATAAACCACAAACATTTCTCCTTTTTCCATTTAATCATTTACCATGAAATACAAGTGGTTAATTGCTGAGAGCAGTCATTGCAAAGCAAGTTCTTTTAAATAGAGGAATAGTAAAAAGTTACATTGAAACCTGCTTTTTAAGGTTGCCTTCCTCACCAGGAGACCTAATAGCTCTAGAGAAAGCAAAGCCGGATTTTCACATATGAAATGTATTGACCAGGTAGCTGCTAGTAAACTGATAAAGCAAATCAACATCAGAGATCTGAGGATAAATCTGACCAGGAAGTATAAACCAAACAGCCTCTGTATCAATAAAATGACAGAGATTTACCTGCTATCTGGATGATTACCATAGGCTCCTCCCCTGCAATCTCCATGGAGCCGAAGTGGCTTCAGGCACCAGCAGTCACACAGGACATTAATTCCCTGACTGCCACCCTAGGTTGTATGCAGCTCTGTGTGTGTGTGTGGCTACCAGACCCAAAAGATCCAAGAGACATTTGTGTGTGAGAGACTTGAGAGCCCAGTCCACCTTGGTGGAAGAGGGGCAGTCAGTGTCCTGCTTGTCCTCACTCCCAGCACGGTCCTGAATGTGGGTGAAGCTTGGGGCAGTTCCACCAATTGGCTAGTGTTACCACAATACTTGTGGCATTACCTTTGGAAGAGACCTTAGGGCAGCCTCTAGGAGCTGCAATTTTTGTCTACCACAGGAATCCTTTTTCACTGAGTACTTTAAATACTGTATTCAGATATTTGAAGAATTTTTGAAGGTCCTCTCTTAAGTATACCTGACTTAGTAAACTTTACTTTTTCATACTTGTTTTAGGCTTAACCTTGAAAACATATACAGAAGATTAAAAAAAAGCTTATCCCTGTCAATGAATTACATTTGTTCTTAGCATGACTACAAGCATAGTTCTGAATATGTCAAAGAATTTGATCATTTATAGGGTGACTGACTATTAACCTGAGTGTCTTAATTATAGCCTTTAAAAATTACAATTCTTAGCCAAGTGGTGATGGCACACACCTTTAATCCCAGCACTTGGGAGGCAGAGGCAGGCAGATCTCTGTGAGTTCGAGGCCAGCCTGGTCTACAAGAGCTAGTTCCAGGACAGGCTCCAAAGTTACAGAGAAATGCTGTCATGAAAAACCAAAATAAATAAATAAATAAAAATTACAATTCTTGAATTGAAGCTCTTTTAGTGCCAAAATAAAACCTCAAATTATAAATGCAGTCCATAGACAGACTAAGAATCTTATTTTTGATCCTTTTATATTGCATTATTTATAGAATATCAAACTTTCTTATATGACTCAGTTTATCCAAGCAGCTAAAGCTTAATGAAGTTAACAAAGAAAAAGAGGCCAGATAAACATTTTCAGGCCAGTTTCTGTTAGCCTGGCTAGGCCCAAGTAAGGAGAGATATTCCATAGGCTCTTGGCAAACTACTTAAACCATTGCCTTGCTAATCATAAGATAGGAATATGTCAGGTTTTGGTACTCATAGCTGTGACCTTAATTCTTTCACTTCTCGTTTCCCTCCTTATATTTTTTAAATTTTCTTTTATCCTTTTTCAACCTAGTTCACCCTGTTTCCCAAGTCTCTGTTATTCTTTGTCTGGAATAACATACATCTCTGTCATCTTCGCCTGTCCAAAACCCCTGATGAGACCTTATCTCATGACATCAAACCCCTGTTGGTCTTAAGAATTATTTTAAATCAGAAGATCGTACTAGGGATGCTGGTCCATGATAGTGACTGTCAGGTTAGCATCAAAACTCGGAGGTGACCTGGGCTGATTTTTTCTTAGACAGCTTCTTTTCTGGAGCTTCCCTGCGTGGATCTGCTTCTAGCAGCATTTCCATGTTGCCCTTTTAAGTGGATTTCTCAGGCCTAGTCCTCTGGGTCCTGAACTGGTGTATTCTATTAGCTTGGGTATGGATCTAGCCATAGCCTTCTATTTAAAGTAAAAACTAGAATTGGCAAAATACTAGATGAATCTTTGCATGTATCAAGTCACTGATGCTTGTTGACTCAATGAATTTTAAGAACAACTGAGGACAAACATTTGGTTTAACCCATGACATTATTTTGAGACAAACCTGGCATCCAGAAGACCAGTTATTTAGCCATATTTTTAGAAGTGCAAAGAGTTACTGAACACAATAAACAAAACCTCACTTGTGCTGCCTTGCTCATAAAAGTTGTTACATTTTCAAACAATGACACCAGGACCTATCTCTTCTGCATGTATTAACTTTTTGAGAACCGAGTCTTTTTGAATGCACTCCTTCCTAGGCCAGGAGGGATGGGGGTGGGCCTTGGACTTCCAACAGGGCAGGGCACCATGCCCTCTTTCAAGGAAGAAGGGGGAAGGAGGAGGGGTGGGGGGGTAGTGGGAGGGGACTGGGAGAAGGGGAAGAAAGGAAAAAAAATTTTATTTCTTTAATTATGTTCTTGAATGGAAAAAATAAAACAAAACAATGTATGGAAAAAATAAAAAAAAAGTTGGTACATTTTAATTCATCATAGTCTTTTCAGTGTTGTTTCCCATTTTTTAAATAGACCTTGATTTTATGATATTCCCCCTCATCTGTTGTTCTTATTCTCAGGAAAGAATCACCACACAAAAATCCATTCCGATCCAAAATATCTCAGTTATTCAAATATTTGAAAACATCCATTCCTTTTAAAACAAGAAATGAATCCAAGCATACACATACCGTATGCTACAGTAGATTAAGATCATCTCTGTATGAGTGTTCTACCATCAACCCTCTTGCTGGAAATTTTAAGTTAACTTTCATTACAGATTTTGCAGACCTCAAACAATATCCAATAAACTTATAAATTGTGGGGTACAGAAAGTTTACATAATAGATTACAAATCAGGAGATAATGTTCATACTTTATCAAAAATTTTAGAGAATTAAATGAGAAAAAAAGGAGAACAGCCCCCATTGGGAAGAGTCTATTCTTCTGTTTCTTCGTTCCTTTCTCTGTCACAGAGTCAGGTGGCCCACCTGACACAGGACGGAGATTTTAGAAGAAAATTTCAAACAAGCATACTGGGATCTAGAGAAGGAGGAGCCATAACCCCACACCAGAGACAGCTTTTCAAGAAATAGAATAGCATAAAAAACATAGTGATATTATCCATAACTAAAAGACACTTAGATCCCGAAAACCTGAATCCAGTGACTAGGAGGAAGGACCAGAGTAAGCTGAGGACAAAGGCTTAGACATAAACATTTTATGCACAGTGGATCCTGCAGGAGGGAGTTGAGAGAAGCAGCAGCCAACAAGGAGTTTGTGCACATAGCAGCTGTGCCTACGCCTTCACTACAGTCTGGCTCCTGGCTCCCACATCTACAACAAACTATGGACACACCAGAAAACATAGATCCAACCCATAGCTTAAAAAGAGAAAACATTCACACAGTCAGGGGAGAACCAGACAAAAACAAACATTTGGTGGCCACCTTCATTCATACATCGAACAGCCGGTTTCTATCTCAGCTTTTCCAACAAATGCCAGCAGTATCCCAGTGGTCCCTCTGACTTGGGAATTAGGGTTATGTCCAGCTTTTCCAGAAGTCCCAAAATGCACAATACAGACAAGCAGGTACCTGATCTACACACAGCTTCAGAAGTTTTCTGATCCCTCTTTTCTTACAATCTAGGCACCGAGAACCTGTCTATGGCTCCCTCCAAATGCTAGGTCTATCTTATTTTTCAGTTCCCAATATGTCCGGAACCGTCAGGGACTCACGACTCTTTTGTGAAGTCTAGGTATTAAAGGGTGGTGGCTCCCTCCCAACACTGGGCCTATCCAGTTTCTCAGCTTCTAATATGGCAAAAGCCCTCAGGCTCCCAAAGCTGGCCAGAAAAAGAAGATGGATCTGGCTGAATGCCCAAATCCTAGGCAAACACCCAAATGTTATGAGTCCAGGGCCTTCACCAATCAATCATTAATAGAGTTAGCAAAGAAGAGGTTTTAATTCATATACTGTCACCTGGTTGATAATGGAAGTTTACAAAATAATCTCACACTAGCTAAGAATTGCATATAATAAAGGGTTATTTATTTAGGGGTTGACTCACAGATCACAGTCCTAGATCACAGTCCTCTGCATAAATGGGGAATAGGAACTGAATCCAGCAGCCAGAAGTGAGAGAGCTAACACATGATTTCCCTTGGCAATTATTGTATAAGAAACCATGCCCAAGTGGGCTGGTGTCTTAAAGGCTATTGGCTGAAGGAGCTCCCACAGCACCTCCCCCTTTTGTTTAAATAAGAAAGTTCCAAACCCAATACAAAACTATATACACTATACTAAATGTTTTAATAAACATTTTATTCTAAGGAGTCTATGTTTTATACTGGAAATGGCTTGGCTAGATCATAAGAGGAAGGTAACTATGACTATCTAATCTTCAACAGCATTGAAGGCCTGAAAAGGGAGATAATATTACTTGAGTAGGCAGGACGTGCAATCAAGCAGCTTCCAAAGTGAGCAGTATATGACAGAGACAACTGGCTACCTGAGCAATCACCCAAAGTCTCATTTGCAATGTTGAAGCAACCAACTTTGGCTAAAGCCTAGAGTAACTGTCAGACCATTTTCAAAGGCAGGAAAATTTTCAGAACTGTTTTACCCTGTCTTGGCAAGGTTTGGCAGTCTTTTTCTTGTATCCTGCTTGTCCTGTCTGGACATCATGCATTTTGTCAGTGGTTGAGGCATGGGCAGTTCCTTTCCCAAAGGCCACTTGTGCCCAGAAGAAAACAAACTCCAAGTGGAGTGTCTTCAGTGCTCAACACTCTCTTGGGAATAGATCGGTGCAGCCAGGAGGAATCATGTCTCATGTCAACAGAATCCTAAGTTATTTAAATGCCATGTTCTACAGACCTTTGAAGTTGTTGAAGATTAACTTTCTATGCAGAATACAATCTCTATGTATCTAAAGAACATAATTAGTCTGAGTAAAAGTATAACAAACATGAATGACTACTGACTTATTAATACTTAATACCTATATAACTTAAAGATTAAAACTGCAGGGGCTGGAGAGAAGGCTCAGAGGTTAAGAGCATTGCCTGTTCTTCCCAAGGTCCTGAGTTCAATTCCCAGCAACAACATGATGGCTCACAACCATCTGTAATGAGGTCTGGTGCCCTCTTCTGGCCTTCAGGCATACACACAGACTGAATATTGTATACATAATACATAAATATCTTTTAAAAAGATTAAAACTTCATATCATAGTATTTAAACAACTGTGCAGTAAGGGAGGGCAATAACCTCAAAATGTAAACAATGTATAAGTATCTTGATCAGAGCTAGAAATGTATAATGCTGAAGCCACAAAACAATCCCACACCAGTTAAGAATTATGGATAATAAAAAGGGTTATTTATTTAAGGGGGAAAACTTACAGATCACCATCCCAAACAACAGTCCTCTCATCACAAGCAGGAAACAGAGTCTAGTTACCAGAAAGGGAGCCGGAAGCAAGAGAGAGAGAGAACCCAGTTCCTGCTGCATTTTAAAGTATAAGAGACCACACCCCAGTGGGTTGGTATCTTAAAGGCTATTGGCTGAAAGCATAGAAGGAGCTCCTGAAGCACCTCCCCTTTTTGTTTAAGTAAGAGAGTTCCAAACCCAATACAAAAGAATATACACTAGGAACAGATATCAAGTATAAGATTAGAATTGCAATCGGCATAAACAATATTAAGAAAGGAACATATGCTAAATGTTTTAATAAACGTTGTACCCTATGGAGTCTAAGTCTTGTATAGGAAATGGCTTGACTAGATCATAAGAGTACAGTAACTACGACTATCTAATCTTCAACCCAATCAAAGGCCTGAGAAGGGAGATATTACTTGAGCAGGCAGGAAGTACAATCAAGTAGCTTCCAAAATGAGAAATATATGACAGAGACAATTAGCTACCTGAGCAATCACCCAAAGTCTCATTTTGCAACGTTGAAGCAACCAACTTTGGCTAAGGCCTAGTGTAACTAACAGACCATTTTCAGAGGCAGGAAATTTTTCAAAACCATTTTACCCTGTCTTGGTAAGATTTGACAGTCCTGATTATCCATTTCCGGACACTCTGTAACTTGTCAGTGGTTGAGGCATTGTCAGTTCCTTGCCCAAAGGCCAATTTTGCCAAGAAGAAAACAAGCTCCAAGTGGAGTGTCTTTGGTGCTCAACATTCTCTTGGGAATAGATTGGTGCTGTCAGAAGCAATCGTGTCTCATGTCAACAAAACCCTAAGTTATTTAAATACCATGTTCCACAGATCCTTGAAGTGGTTGAAGAATACCTATCTAGACAGAATACAATCTCTACGTATCTGAAGAACCTAACTGTATGTACAACAAACATGAACAACTATTGACCTATAATAACATGAAAATATACCCTAAAAGTTGTATCAACCTACAAAATGTTCTAAACTGAGGTAGAAACATGCATACATACAATCTGACAAAATAACTTTGTATATATGTACAAATAATGTAAACAAAAGTAACAAATATAATTTGAACTTGTATAAATATACAAAAATTTATACCAATGTAAATTGTCTACAAATAATAGGTTATAAGTATTCACTTTATTACCCACTATTACTATCCCCCTTTTTTTTTTTTGAACAAACATAGTTTTCTCCCCAACCCTATCTATCAACAACCCCTAAACAGTGTTCCCAACACTATGGACAAACTTTTTGGGATAGGGGGCATCATCTTCTAGAATTGCTTCCTGCTGTCATGGAGGTGATGCTCTCTTAATGGGATCCTGCAAAAAATAAGTGGTGGTTAAGTTCCAAAATTACTGTCTAGTATAGTTGCAAACAATTTCTGATCAGTCAATAGGTTTTTTTTTTCTTTTTTCAAAGTTCATATTTGGAGTCCTGGCCAGAACGTGAGAAGGTGCACCATTTCAGCAGCTGTCTTATAGTAGCACTGTCTACATCACGATGTCATCTCAGTTAGGTGGGGTAGTTGCTGTGGGGTCCCATCTTCTTCCTGGAAACTTCAAAGATTACTGCAGGAAAAGGATCTGTAGGAAAATCTATTGTTCATCAAGAAAACTTAAACATTATTTATATAGACATATACAGACATATATATTCGATGAAAAGTACAATACAGACAAAAATAGATATGAAGAAAAAAAATTTTTTTAATTCTTTTTTCTTTCTGTCCCATATCATATGGCTCTTGACATGAGACAAAAACTCTGAATTTTTCTTTGAACAACATGCTTGAATTTAGAGAAGGACAGAGCCATTGTCCAACTCCAAAACCAACTCTATGTATTCATAAATATATATATATATATATATATCAACCCAATCTCATAAATTGGATTTCTTTTTCTTGATGATCCTTAGTGCCTAGTTAATTTTCCTTCTGTCAATATCCAAATATCCAAGGTCTCTTGAATTTTTGAAGATAAGTATTTACCTGCAAAGACAAGAACAGAACCGTGCCCTAACCCTTATGAAGTTTCCTTACCACCTATATGGTTGTCACCATTGTGAATGGGCTATCATTTCTCTTTTTCAAGACATTTCTCCTTTACAAACCAAATCTTTATTAATTTTGATGGTATCCATATTTCTTCTCCTGTG
>PVIU01019149.1:0-37080 GCA_004026605.1 Ondatra zibethicus | reverse complement strand
AAATATGAGATCAATTTTTTTAGAAAATAAAAGGAGAAAAATCTGTGCATACATATAGAAGTTGAGTTTGTGATGAATTTGCCATGTAATAAGCTTCTCCTAAGTTGGATAAAATATTAGATATTTCTTAGATTCACAATTTTTATTGCTAGCTCTTCTGACTTGGGCTGAGCTTTTCTCCAGTCTTTGCTCACATATGGAGATAGCAGGTCAGCTCATCAAGGCTGATCAAGGACGGCTCTCTTTATGTCAGGAAATTGGCTACTGATCATACAGAGGCAAAGGAGTGGCCCTGTAACAGACTGTCCCTATCATTTCGGATGCTTGACTAATGGCAGAAGGCTTTAAAAATCCTGGGCTTACATCATGATTATTTCTATTTCATTGGCAAAACTCCAAAACCAGGTGAAAGGACACAATTCAAATTATGCATTCATTTTTTAAAAACCTCAAATGATATGTGCATAATAGTAAAAATGGATATTATATAAGACATACACAGTAGATATTACAAAATATCACTTTGTTTAATTAAAAAGACCCAGATATATACTCGCTATATCTGTGTTGTAAGCCTTGCGATGTGAAAGTATAAATTTCTCCAAAGTAATTATAGGATCAATACAATCCCAGTAATAAACACAGCATATTTTATTTCTGCAGAAATTTCCAAGTGATACCATAACTGTATATAAAAATTTACAGCAACTTAGAAATGAAAAAGATGGGCGATGTGAATTTCAGTACTTTAGGGCCTGCTGTATGCACTGATTGGGCCACACTTCCTGAAATTCTAGATATCAACAGGAATTGCAATTGGCCTTGAATTTTAAACCATTCTATATACAACAGGTGGATTATAGACTTGCACTTAAAATGTAAGCCAACCAGGCTCAGAAGATTGCTAATTTAATTATTAATTTTATAGACAGTTACAACTATTCAGAGTAACAAAGTTTTCTTAGAAATATAATATTAAAATATTTATGCCCCACTTATGCTTTTTCCTGGCGGGCTTTTTCAAGGTGGAGTCCAGACCAAGCCAACTCCCAGGGAGCGGGAGTTTCCAAAGATGGACGCCAGGTATTACAACACTCAAGAGCTATGATAATTGTTTAAGCCTTCTCACATTTCAATCGTTCTTACAGAAGCGTTGTTTGCAAATCTTAAATTTTGATTTGCCATTTATTCGGGAAACTCTTATGCTTTCTACTATATTTTAATGGATACAGTACTTGTAAATATGATTCTTAATTGTACATGTGTTTTGGCAAAGTTTTGACAACACCGTCACTTCTTGCTATTTCACTCTAGCTATGCTCCAGAGAATCAAATGAAACAGGCCTTCCTAATGCGGCACGTACTAGAACATTGCAGGTAATTTGTAGGTGTGTTAAGTAACTGCTTAGTTGACTTTGACATAATCAAAAGGGAGATTTTACAGCTGTTTCCTTTGATACTTGTTTACATAAAAAGTAGCCAACTTAATTGTAAAATCCCGTATGTAAAGAAAAGTGGGAAGGATAACAGTGCGGATAGAAATATGAAAAGGTTTTGACAGGAGTTTTGAATTTCAAAACTGAGGGAACCATTTGATGAGAAAAGCAGAGATTCTAGAACTGAGGTTTGACTATAAATATGAGCACATCTTTATTGGTTACCCCTTAAAAGTCCAATGGTTATCTAGCTCCATCCATTTGCCTGCAAATTTCAAGATGTCATTATTTTTTCTGCTGTGTAGTACTCCATTGTGTAAATGGACCACATTTCCTTATCCATTCTTTGGTTGAGGGGCATTTAGGTTGTTTTCAGGTTCTGGCTATGACAAACAATGCTGCTATGAACATAGTTCAGCACCTGTCCTTGTGGTACAATTGAGCATCCTTTGGATATATACCCAAAAGTGGAGCTAGAAAACATCATATTGAGTGAGGTAACACAGACCCAGAAAGACAATTATCATATGTACTCACTCATAAGTGGTTTCTAAACATAAAACAAAGAAAACCAGCCTAAAAATCACAATCCCAGAGAACCTAGACAACAATAAGGACCCCAAGAGCGACATATATGGATCTAATCTACATGGGAAGTAGTAAAAGACAAGATCTCCTGAGTAAATTGGGAGCATGGGGACCATGGGACAGGTTTTAAGGGGAGGGGAGGGCAGAGATGGGAGCAGAGAAAAATGTATAGCTCAATAAAATCAATAAAAATAAATTTAAAAATAAAAAGTTTAATGGTTAAATGACAAGTTGTGGGAATAATAAAAATGAGTTATTTGAAAAAGTAACAAACAAAAAAAAGAAGAGATCTATCCCAACAAATAATACATTGCCTAGAGGTCTAAGAAAAATGATAATAAATGGAAATATGGAAAGGCATATTAGCCACACAGAGGCCTTTGCAGTTGCAAGTTTGAGGTAGTCAGCTTCAGTGATGCATGCTTCAGTGATGCAGCTTCAGTGATGCATGGGCTGCTGTTACTGGAGGTCACTGAATGTTGAATGTAAGTCTAAAGAAAAGTTACAGTTTAACCTACACAAATCAGTAATATAATACTACAATTAATTTATTTAAATGAACAAAATCATAATCTAAATATATGCAGAAAAGACATGAAGTAGAGCTCAGCAAGACTATCCATAAAAATCCTGAAGAAACTAAGAGTGCACAGAATATAGCTCAGGGAAACAAAGGCAATAAAGGAGACAAACAATAGCTACCATTGCACTGAAGGGGAAATTCTCAATTTTCTCTAAAATCTAGAATGGGATAACAGTGTCCACTCTCTCTACTCTTAGTCAATATCATTCTCAAAGAAAAAGCTAGAGCAGTAAGACAAGAGAAAGATATGAAGAGATGTAAAGGGAATCAAAATAGGAAAGGAAAAAATAAACTGTTCCCATGTACATAAGATCTGATTCTTGAAAAATCTCATGAATTCCAGTAGACATCCTTTGAGTACATTAAACACTTTCAGTAAAGTTTGAAGATATAAAATTATCATTGAAAATCACTAGCTATTAAATATACTAATAGTAATCTCATGGGCAAAGAAATAAAGACAAACAAATCACTCATAACAGCATCAATAAAATGTATCTTGGAAAAAAAACTAATACAGGAGAAAAAAATCAACAAGGAAAACTTGAAGATGCTGCTAAAAATAAACAGTAGGTGATGGAAAGACCTGTCATGCTCTGGACTGGCAGAATTAATTTTGTGAATGTGACTCTGCTCCCAAAGGTAATCTTCAGGGTCAATGCAATACCCATAAAACTTCCCATCACATTCTTCATATAACTAGTAAAAAATTTGTACATGTGTTTATAAGCAAAAAGACCAAAGATTGTCAAAGCAACTGTAAGAAAGAAGAGCATATTTATTATATATCTTTGAGTGTACAGCAGAGTGTTAAAGACGATGATTTATGTCTCAGTGACATAAACACAAACAGCTACTAATGAAATCTAATAAAACAGGCAAAACTGTATGCCCACAGTTAGGAAAGTGAAGTCCAATCCATCTCATCCACCTTGGAAAAAATAACCTCAAATTTCTAATTGGATCAAAATCTTTAGTTTTGGCTGCATGTGGCAACATACACCTTTAATCCCAATACTTGAGGTAGAGGAGTGTGAATCTCTATCGTTCAAGGCCAGCCTCATCTACATAGAAAGTTCTAGGCTAGTCAGAGCTGCAGCATAAGACTCTGAAAGACATATGATATTAGTTTAAAAACTGAAATTCTGAAAGTACACCAGGAAATCATAGGTAAAACAGATAATTGTATATATATAAGTAAGAACTTGAATATAACCCCAAATACGCACGAAATATTTCCAGAGCTTGACAACTGGAATTAAATGAAGTTCAAAAGTTCCTATGTAGCAAAAGAAACTATGACCAGAGAAAATCAACTGCCTGCAGAACTGGACAAAAATTATTGTTTCACACAACATATATATAGTTATGATAATCAACACCCTTCCCACACACACGCGCGCGCGCGCGCGCGCGCACACACACACACACACACACACACACACACAGGAAAGAAACATGACAATCCACAAAATCTGACAGCTCTCAGGGGAAGAAATGTGATTTGCCAATAAATATTTTAAAGTGTTCAATGTTGTTAGCCATCAGGTCAATGTGATTTCAAACTACTTTGAGATTTTTTCTCAATCCAGTCAGAATGACTCTCACGAAGGAAAAAAAAAATCAACCAATGGTAGTGAGGATATGGGAAAAGGTGAAACCTTATACACTGTTGAAATGAGTATTCACTGTTCCCATGACCATGGAATCATGCTTGGAGTCTTCTAGGAAAAGCTAAAAGCAGAGCTAGTATATGACATAGCTACACTATACCAAACAACTGTATCTTACCACACAGACCCCTGTATACTCATGTTTATTGCTGGTTTTGTCAGGATAACAAGGAAAAAGAATCAGCCTGGAGGTACATCAAGGATGAATGGTTAGAGAAATTTTAATACAAAAACCTCAGGGAATTTTATTCAGCCACAACAAAAACTGAAATTGCAGAATTTTCGGGAAAATTTATGTAGTTGGAAATTATGTAACTCAGGCTCCTAAAGGAAAATAATCCAGTGTCTTTCTTCTTCATGGATCCTAGCTCCCACCACTTACATATGTGTATTTACATGGCTTAAGAATGAAGACAGGCCAGTAAATTAGACAAAGGTCCATGGTATTAGAAAAGGAAGCTCTAAGAGAGGGGATGTGGAGTGTAATAAATCATATGTGACATTAATCTGGGGGAGGGAGTTGGCTACTAAATGCTACCATGAAGAGAGGAGGGAGGATAGAGAAAGGAAGTAGGAGGGTCAGACTAGAGAAACATTGATTTCACTAACGGCTGCTATGGACGAGATGCATCACCTCCTTTCCCATATATATATTTGTGTGTGTGAATATTTGTGATAAATGTATGAATTTTCATTATATAAAATTATTAATAAATATTGAAGGCATTAACAATACAAAAATAGGGATAAATGACGTTCAATTGCAAACAGTGCTAACCCCATTAGGTAGCTTCAGAGAGGTTTGTTTTCTGGCAAATTACTTTTATTCCATCATGTGATTTCAGTTTTCTACAGCAAAGCCAGTGCAACTCCACCAAAAGCAAGGGGAGTTGTGGGCTTGCTAATTGTCTTCCAGAATAACCAGTGTAGATGGACTAGAACAGCAGTGGTTTACTCAACTGGAAATGATGCATACGGTTTTAATCATCCTAGCTGTGAGGGCTTGATATGCATCAACAGAAAATTTCTACACACTCTTAAAGCACAGAATGGAAGGCAATTATCTTGCCCTTAGAACTAAGTATGTATTCAATGAGAAGAAAGGCCTTTAATTGTGACCTATAGAAAAGTGGTGTTTCTTAGGTTGGGAGAAATTTATGTCAATAACAAGTGGTCATGAAAGAATGAGTAGTATGCATTCAGAAGTCATAAATTATGAAATTTGAAAAGGGCTTCGATGCCTGTGTGACAAAGGTAAAAGCCAGGTCTAACATTGCTCTGATTAAGGTGTCCAGAAGTAATTTACAAACTTTTATCCCCCAGAAAGCACTGTGGAAGTTTTATTAAATTACTCCTTTTACAAAGAAAACCAACACAAGCTTAAAACAAAGACTAAAAGATATGAATGCTATCATTTTAAGCCAAGGAATATGTGCTATAATTGATGTCATGGGCAGAGCTATGAGAAAATTACAAATACTTCTCTGAATTTAGGTATAGATAGCCAGGTTCACTTTCTATGGGCGCTGTTTTTTCAGCCATTAGTATGAGTTATCGAGCAAATTAAAGTATAGATTACTTGTTTATTAATTTCCCAAAAAATAGGTAAAATAAAACTCAATGATATAAAAAATTATAAGCTAATGACCATTAGTTTATGAGTTATTAGGAGAAATGTTATGGTCACTAACTGAATGTTTTGGGCTGTAGATGAGTCCACATGGAGTCGAAAGGATGAGCTAAACCTTGCTTACATATATGCTTCTAACCATGAAAAATGGATGCTATCCTACAGGATGGTGTTCATATTTCTTTTTTTTTTCTTTTTTCTTTTTTTTTGGTTTTTCGAGACAGGGTTTCTCTGTAGCTTTGGAGCCTGTCCTAGAACTAGCTCTTGTAGCCCAGGCTGGCCTCAAACTCATAGAAATCTGCCTGCCTCTGCCTCCTGAGTGCTGGGATTAAAGGCGTGAGCCACCACCACCTGGCTTTGTTGTTCATATTTCTGAAAGCTATTTCTGCCTCTTTCGGAAAGCTAGTCACATGTATAACACATTAGTATATCACCTATCACAACTTCTATCCTCTAAGGTAAGATAAGAGTCAAAGGATTATCCCTATTTAAAGCCCTTGATAGATTAGTCTACCACATGATGGTAAGAAAATGTTATTTTTTAAAAAGTGCATATAGGAAGGCCTACAAAATTTGCGTCACAAAAATGCATTTGGTGGAAAAAATAATCCGCTTATGGCTGTAACATCTAGTATGCAAGGAAAGGTCACTGACCATGGGCTATTACTTAACCAGTGCATTGCAGAATGCTGGACAAATCAAAGAGGAAATCAAGACAGAAAATTTTTAAATTCTGCCACGAAATGTAAATACAGCAAATTAAAACTTGAGACATGTTAAAATAGTCTTAAGAGGGAAATTTTTGGCATTAACTGTCAATATTAAAAATTTATAAAGAGCACAAATAAATGACTTAAAAATTTGGAAAAGCAAACAAGAAAAAATAAACTTAATAGATGCAAAGAAATAATAAATATCAGCACAGAAATTAATTAAATATAAGCAAAAGAAACAATTCAAAAAATCAACTAATTTAATCATTTGTTTTGTGAAAAGACAGACATGTTCATCAACAAAAAAAGGAAGAAATAAAAAAAGAAAACCTAGGAGAACCAAGCAAGAACAGGAAAACATTACAACCATTGACATTAAGTTCAGAACATTATAAGGGAATACTTTACAAACTTGTACTCCATGAAGTTAGAAAATCTAAAAGAAATGCATGAATTTATAGATTAGCAAACCACTCAGATTAGTTCAATAAGAAATAATTAGATAAAGCAAAACTACAGTAGATAAAAAATTTTAAAGAGTAATAAAAATCCCAAACCCAGGTGATTTCAGGGCAGATATCTATCAGATTTTTTAAATAAGAACTGCATCAAATCCTTAAATTGTTAAAAATGAAAGACAGACAGAAAGAAAGAAAGGAAGGAAGGAAGAAAGAAAAGGAAAGAAAGAAAGAGAACACTTCCAATCTCTTTCTACAAGCTAGTATGATACTAATATCAAAGCCAGGTAAGAACATAACAACAAGAGCTGCAGGTAACAAACTATTCCTAATGGAAATGCTGTGGGATGTTATTTTAAGATATGTTATATTTGTTTATGCTGTGGGTTGTTATTTTAACATGTGTTACATTTGTTTATGCTGTGGGATATTAGTTTAACATTTGTTACATTTGCTTATGCTGTGGAATATATATTAATGGTGTAAAGATATGTTGCATTATTTTATGTTGCATTTGGTTGTCTCTGTAAAGCTGTGTTATTTTACCTGACTAAAACACCTGATTAGTTTAATAAAGAGTTGGATGGCCAAAGGTTAGGCAGGGAAGAGAATAGCTGGGGCTGTCAGGCAGAGAGAAGAGGGAAGAGTCAAAAACAAAGAAAAAGAGGAAGATGCTGGGGTCAGCCAGCCACACAGCCAGATACAGAATAAGAAGTAAAGAAATAGAGAAAGGTAAAAGCCCAGAGGCAAAAGGTAGATGGGTTATTTTAAGTTAAGTAAAGCTGGTTAGAAGACAAAAAAAAATCCTTAATAAAATATATGCAATTCAAATACAGAAATATATAAAAAATTCCCACAACATTCAAAGTGGCTTTATCCCAGAGATATTGAATAATGTAAGTCAATAAATGTATTAAATGAAGTCAAAGACAAAATCACATGGTCATTTCAATAGAGCTTTGACAAAATCCAACATGCCTTCATAATAAAAGTTCTAAAGAAAAGAGGATTGGAAGCAACATACCTCAACATATTGAAGGCAAACCCAGTATGCATTATATTAAATGGGGAAAACCTGAAAACAATCTGACCACTACTCTCACTCTGTTTCAATGAAGTGATTGAAGCCTGAGGTGTAGCAATAAGGCAGGAAAGGACATTAAATTTATACAATTAAAAAAGGGAAAGAATAAGTATACCTTGTTGCAGATAAAAAAAATCTTATTGTTCTGAAAGTTGTGTTATAATTTTAGGTAGAGCAATATAATTTATAATTAATGTTGCAAACAGAGCTATGAGGAAACAATAAATAGTTCTCCAGATTTCAATAGGACTTTGTGCTCATTAGCTTTACTTTGCCTGGGCTCTAATATAATAGCCATAAGAAGAAAAATTCCACTAGAAAATTGGAGAAATGATCACCATAGTCAGCAATTTGAAGTTATGAAAGACAGATAGCACTTAATAGTCTGTCTGTATACTAGCCACAAGAACTGTGAGAAAGGTCATAAAAACACTGCCTTCCCCAGTTGCCTAAGGAAAGAATATTTAGAAATAAAACTAGCCACTGATGTGAAATACCTCTACAGTTAAAATTTCAGTCTTTGAAGAAAGAGACTAAGGAAGACACTAGATGATGGAAGAACAGCCCATGACCATGGATTAACAAAATTAATATGAAAATGACCATCATACTGAAAGAAATTTACAGATTCAAAGCATTTTTACATTTTTAAAAAATTTTTAGACATGTAACAATGTATCTTGATAATAACCATCTCTATTCCATCCAACTTCCACAAAGATGTATCCTGAAACTGCTCCATCTCAATTTTATGTTCTTTTTCTTTTCTAACCTTTCACTTTTATATGCAAAAAGTTATTTGATTTTGCTGAAAATATAATTAATGGAAGCCTTTCTGAAACAGAAGAACTGTCACTGAAAAATAAAACATACTGAGACTTAGGATAAGCTGTTTAATTAATGTGAAAATAGTTAAAACTACTGTTTTAGTCTAAGGAGTTCTGATTCACATATGATGTTGTAAACCAGTAAACATTCTTCTCAGTACGTCTTATATTTACTGCTTTTGCTTTACTAATCATGAGTGAAACTGCTATAGGATTTAAAGATCAGAGCATATTAGTGAAAGAGAATACTAATAAATTCAGGGCTTGAATATTGCATATGCCAACCTAGTAACAGAAAGTGAACACCAGAGATGAGAAGAGACAAATTTAATGGCTCAAAGACTAGACTTCAACTAAGCCTAAGACTTTTCACAGTATTTTTTAAGTCTTGATCTCAACCATCTATTTGTCATTTTTTTTCTGTGAACTTAGAAACAAGATAATATCACAAGATCTTTGAAAATCCCTAGATCAGTTACAATGCCTTATTTGAAAGGTAAGGCCAGTGACACTATTGATAATGGTGATGTTTGCAATAAAGTGATTTATATAGCAAGTTTGTTTGTATTTGCTGATCAACCATTTGGTTTTTGTTTCTAAGTTATCCAGACATGAGCTCTTTGTTGTCCCCTAGGATGTGAAACTTCTCCTAACAGACGAATTCTGTTTGAAGCAATAACACAGATGATTCTAAATGTCAATTTTTTGTCAGTTGTGTAGTATAACTCTTTAATACATTTTTATGTGCAGGGAGGATATGATAAAGTTTACAAAATATTCTAGCTTTTTGATGTGTGCCCTGTGCATGAAATATCTAATTTACTATTTGACACATCAAAAAATCTTCATGTTTTTAACATTATATTCTCTCCCGTGGTGTCCATTTTAATAAATTCATCTTTCAGACATTGGAGATAACATTTTTTCTAAAATCATCTACTGTGATAAATGTTACCCTGTGTTCATGGCAATGAGTAAATATTTTTTTTCCTTTTATGTGGAATAAAATCTTTAAAGATGTATTACTCTAAAAGTACGTTTCTGATTGTCAAACCCAAGGCTGCAATAACTATTTTACTTCTTTGGATAATTCTCACTGTTAAAACTGAATGTAATTTTTACTCCTTCATTTTTATGATTTATAGGCTAATTAAAACTAATATCCAATTACTTTGATAGTATTGTATAGTAGTTTCATCATATTAACCATAGATGTACATGGCTGAGGACTATTGGATGAACCACAACATGGACTCCGCTCCAAAGCCCAGCAATAAGACACAGAGGAAGGAGGTTTACCACAAGTTTAAGGTCTACACAGTCAATCATAGGAAAGCCAGGAGTACATAGGCAACACTGTCTAACAAACCAAAGCAAACCTTGCAAATCTGTACCACATCCAAGTCAACTGTCACAGAAAACACACCTCCACAGTTAGGTACTGCTTCAAATGCTTATGAGGAGGACACTAATATGTCTCAATAAATATTAAATACTGGGAAGTATATTTCATCCACTGTCATGAATTTTCACGGATCTTTTCTGTAAACACATGTGGAGATTTCCGAGGTACTACTGTTGCATGGAGAGTTGGGGGGGGGGCTTTGTTTGTCCTGGCTGCCCAGCTAACTTACACCCAAAATAACCACACAGAAACTGTATTAATTAAAACACTGCTTGGCCATTAGCTCTAACTTCTTATTGGCTAATTCTTACATCTTAATTTAACCCATTTCTATTAATCTGTGTATTGCCACGTGACTGTGGCTTACCGGCAAGGTTCTAACCAGTGTCCATCTCAGGCAGGAGATTCATGGCATCTGCCACTCTGCCCTCCTTCCCAGCATATAGTTCTGTCTACTCCAACTACCTAAGTTCTGTCCAATCAGGCCCAAAGCAGTTTCTTTATTCATTAGCCAATGAAAGCAACACATATACAGAAGGAACCAGGACTCTGTACTACTGTGGCATGGAGAGACACTCATAGGAACATATAAGGAAAACTCATAACTTCTCTCCAGATCTATATGAGGGAAACCAGAGGAAAAGAATAACAATTTTACCTGGATAAATTTTACATAGATTCTCACCAAAGCTAAAAAGAAGAGGCTTCTACAAAGTAATGCACATTCAAAGTGTACTGTCCATGAAGGTATAACATGAAAGACAAAAACAATGACACCCTCTGTTCACATGTCTCTACCTCTTAGCCTTCTCATGAGGTCCATTTAAACCACATCTACAAGGTATCCCTACACAATGGGTCCTTCTTATTTGTTAAATGAGATTGTGAAGAGATATTCTTCCTCTGCTTTCTTGTTTAAAAAAAGTGATCGGGTGGCAGAGAGGAGGTTAAGGGGCCTGAGAGGAAAGGAGGGTGGAGAAACTATGCTCCGGATGTAAAATAAAAGAATAAATAGATAAATAAAATGTGTCATTTTAGACCAAGCCTGCAAAGATGAAAATTCAAAAGAGGTGCTGGTAGGAGAGAACAAAGTTCCCACTTTTTTATTATTGTATGCGGATGAGTTCTTTCCCTTCTCTGGCACATCAATCTCTCTTCCTATCTCAGAACCCAGTCTCCTTGATGATGAGCAAGAGAGACCATTTTCTCAATTGTCTGGGAAAACTGAGGTCTGGGTCTGGAAGAATAGGATTTGACAATGTAAATGAAGACAAATGATTCCAAGAAACAGTTTTCCAGAATAACTATGTGACCTCACACATATTTTGATCTCAAAATTTATTATTCCTGACTTCTGTGTACTTCTTGATTGGCTTGATTTTTGCAAAGATAAGGATCTACCATGTCATTTTGTGTGAAAGGAAAATGTTCTACTATTGAAATATGTTGTAATCCAAATCTTTAAATATTTTTAATTCTCATCCCTCCATAGTCTGACCTATCTCTATAAGTCAAGTCATTAAATACTAATCATTAACTATTTTCTTGCTAGTCAATTTATAAAAAAAAAAAACAAAAAAAGAAAAACAAATCCAGCATAAAGGGGCCATCAAAAGGAAAATATTATGGCAAAGTCCTATGAGATTCAAAAAGCATATTTTCACTGGGAACCCCTACCATGAATGAAGCTTTCAACATGTGCTCAATTCCTCGCATTTCAATAAAAAGTCACTACATTTTTAAGGACATTTATATTTATAATAAATGTATGATTTAAACATTATAGTATCATGTTGATAGTACTCCATAGACTAAAATGGACATTAATGGGAAACTCTGAAATAACACAGAACTTGAAAGTTTGAAATATTGCTTTTATATAATATATGTCACAATTTTTCAAAGTAACTGAAGAAGCAAATATTAAGATAGAAACTTGGCAGCAAGATCAAACTGAACTTTTTTTCTGACAGGTAACCTAATTTCTCAAAACAATATTGAAAATATTACAATGATTAAATATATGAAAACACAATATGCACAAATATGCATAGATTATGTGTCAATCTAGGGAAACTGACACCACATTGTGAAACAGTTCCCTAGTGCCTGCTGCTTGGAGTTC
The DNA here is from genome assembly GCA_004026605.1 of Ondatra zibethicus. Lineage (NCBI taxonomy): Eukaryota > Metazoa > Chordata > Mammalia > Rodentia > Cricetidae > Ondatra > Ondatra zibethicus. The sequence continues at coordinate 24,558 of PVIU01019149.1, read as the reverse complement.
ACTGGGAATATGAATCCTAAATTTAGGTTTCAATGGATAGTTAACAGGTTATAATCAATTCATTGTTAATTCTGAATATGAATCATAATGGTACTAGCTGCATGATGATAAGACATTACTGGAGGTTAGAAATGGCTTATCATATTTTTACAGAAAGGTAAATCAAATTTCCATGAAAAGGGGCCATTTTATCCTATTATATTTTTAGCACAAAGGACAGTGCCCATGATATTGACCATAAAGTTGAGTAGGTAGGGCAGTGGGTAGGACCAGGGAGGAGTTGAGAGGGGAAAATATGATCAAAATATATTGTACAAAACAATTTAAAATAAGCAGAGGAAAGTAGAACATTATCAGTATTTTAGAATCTTCCACTGTGTTTAGGAATCTTTATCTCCCTAAAACAATTTTATATAGCTTCTATAACTATAGGCTAGGCTTTTGTTGTGGTTTGTTTGCTTTTGTTTTTGTTCTTTTCAATATGATGTGTGCTTATTCTTTGGTCTGTTCCCTTATTCAACTTTCTGGCTAAATACTATCTCATGTTCCATGTTTAGTGTACAATTAGAAAGCTTTTATTTTAAAAATAATCATTATAACTAGGCCACAAAATAACCTTTTACTTATCTATTCTTATTTTTCATAGATATAGATAATGTATCATTGTTTCTGTAACTATTCTGCTTCATTGTTGTGACAAGAAGTCATGGTTTTGTTTATCTGTTAAAGATTCATGAGTCAGAATAGCATCCACAGGACCCCTGATGTTGATACCACAGGTATCAACAGGTTAGATTCTTTTATGACGATCTTGAGGCGAATTGCTTCTGTGATTATTCAGGCAAATGTCTGACTCAGTTTGGGAGAATCTGAGTGCTCACTGGGTGCTACCCTAGCCCTTTAACCCCTTCTTCCCTGCCTTCTATATCTAGTGCCTTAATTCACCCTTTGCTGGATTTTTGTTTTGAAAAACTTATGTCATTACTTTATCTCAGTCAGGTGATCAAGAATAATATCGTTCAGAGTCAGTTGACTAGTACTCTAATTTGTATGCAGAGCCCCTTCATAACACCAAGATTAGTGTTTGATTGAATGATAGTGAGTCACTGTGTGTGTGTGTGTGTGTGTGTGTGTGTGTGTGTGTGTGTGTGTGTAAGAGAAAGGGTCTTTAGAACTTTTCTTCCTTCAATTGTCTACTTAAAAATTAGTTCACAATCATTATTGCAATTTCACAAGAACAAGGTACCAGACACCTTTAGTATGTCATAGTTAGGAAAGGTATAAATAGTTCATAAAGCTCAGTCTTAAATCATAAAAATTCCAGATGGAAGGGTACATGTCAACAGCATTTACAATAAACTACTTCAAAACACCTGTGTAAAAACAAATAGTTGAATAATTGAAAGAAGAAAAAAGTCAGTTTGTAAATACAAGTTAAAACATTTAGAAATTCCTTGAGTATCACACTAATGGACTATAAGAAAACACGGGAGTCAGAGTCTAGAAATCAGATGTACATGCATGTGTGCACAGAAGTATTTGTTCAAAAGAGTTTTGGCTGAAAGGTGGGAATTTGAAATCAAAATGAAAAGCTTTGCAAATATTGCATTAATATAATATTGCAAGGTCAAGTGCCCAAGGTACAGTGTTTCATTGTTTATTCTATGAATGCTGTAAAAACAGCAGGGGTTAAAAAGGAATCTAACTTATTCTTTCATGAGAGACTTTACTAAGGACGCAATTTGCCTTCTTTATCTCCACACTGCTGTTGCCCTTTCTCTTGTCAATGCTTGCTGTGTGTGTTTACTGCTTTTACATTTTAATCATTATTCTATTCAGTTACTTATTGTTTGCATCTTTATGGCAATGGTACCAAGTTTGCAAAGGTAGTTTAGCTATTTCCACAACTTTTTCTTTTTATATTTTGATGGCAAAATTTATTCAAATACTGGATGGAATTGATTTAAATCACTATGGATAAAGCAAGTAGAAAATTGCCACTAAGTAAGTTTTCATTAATTTTTATACATGTATATATATATATATTATCTGATATATATATTATATTTCATGATCATGGGAAGATAAATAGCACAAGCTTGAGAAATGGGTGAAAGTGAAGAGCTGCCAGGAGAAGATGTGTTTCTTTGCCATAAAAAATACCATATTATATTAAAACATCTTAAATGCCATATTTTATAGATCTCTGAATTGTTTGAAGACAATCTGTCTATTTAAAATATCTCTCTGCTTGACCTTGAAAACATACCTAATATGACAATAAGTATGATTGTAATAGGTGACTAATTACTAACCTGAATCTCAAATTTGTGTCAATATACAAAATTTCTATATAGTATACAAAAATACAATCGAATGTAAAACATTTTGTGTGTCCACCATTGAACTAGCCCTATGATTAAGGAGCTTTGTATGACAAGAATTGTTTATTATAAATTATTTGATGCATACTTGCTTGATACCACTCCAAAAGGATTACTGAGAGTGTCAGATATCTTCCACAGAAGAAATCCACCAACAAACATCATGGGCCACTGGCAATGCTCCACAGACTATTTGTAAAGGTGCACATAGCTTCAGAAAGTATGAATCTGAGAGGGCTTTTTATTGTTTTCTTTTTAACAATATATTTAATAAATATTCTTATATTCATTTTCCCATATATATTATTTTAGACTTTTATCATTTCTTGCATGGTATTTAAACTATCTTAATGATTTTTAATTTAATCCATTATTCTAAAACTTATTATATGCATCATAAAATAGTTCAAAGGCATTTTATGACTGTAATGTAAACTGATAAAAATACATAGGAAGTTACAATAGAACTTTGTTATTATTAACAATTATCAAAAAAGAAAAGTTTACAAATTTCTCATTAAATATACTTGAATAGTAATGTTATATTGCTCATTCAATAAACAATTATAGGACAATGCTCTTTCGGAAATGTTCATTTTGTTTTGAAGAATATGGAAATAAATTCAGCTATGCTAAAAGATTGAACAAATAGATATATACTGTAAATTAAGTTGTTTATTATTATGGCTATAATATAATTAAAGTGTAGCATATTATGACATATTAGAATAAGAACAATACTCAACTTCATATGGAAAATCAAAAAACCCAGAATAGCCAAAACAATTTTGTACTATAAAGGAACTTCTGCGGGCCTTACAATTTCTGACTACAAGCTCTACTATAGAGCTACAGTACTGAAAACATCCCAGTATTGACATAAAAAGAGACAGGAGAACCAATTAAACCAAATCAAAGACCCAGATATCAATACACACACCTACGAACACCTGATTTTTGACAAAGAAGCAAAAGATATAAAATGGAAAAAAGAAAGCATATTTAACAAATGGTCCTGGAATAACTGGATATCAGCATGTAAAAGAATGAAAATAGATCCATATCTATCACCATGCACAAAACTCAAGACCAAATGGATCAAAGACCTCAACATAAAACCAACCACATTGGGCTCACTTCGCCTCTGCTATTGAGTTTAGGTCTCGGTTTTTTCCAAAGCTAACCAGTTTTGTTTGGAGCTACCTTTCAAGCCTTCTGCCCACTGCCATGGAGGAGCCATCAGATGTGTGCTAACCACTTGTGGACATGAAAAAGCTGACCCTCGACCCCAGTACCAAGAAGCCTCCTGCTTCACTGGCACTACGTAATTGTCACATCCACCACTTCCACCACCTCCGCTGTACAATAAAAATGAGAATGGTTGAGAACAAAAATGAGAAAATCTTTAGAGAGATCCAAAATGCCTCTCCCAAGAGAAGAGTCCGCACACTACTGTCTGTGCAGAATGATCTTGTAGCAAAGATGAAGAGATTCATGAGGATTGAGATGAAACTAAAAAGCCATGTTGGAAATGAGTTGGATGAAGGAGAATCATTCAGATGCCTCTGCACTTTCTGCCTGAAGGGCGGGATCATTCTGAGAATGTGAAAATTATTAAAAAAATAGAACCATCAATTCAGGGCTAAGTTGTATACTGCCCTTACCACTGATAATGTCAAGCAACAGATGTGAAAGGTTTTGTTTTTGTTTTTAAGATTAAACTGTGCAGTAGTGAGTTCTGTGGTAGTTTTATTCTTTTTCCTGGTGCTTGGTGATCTCTTTCCACACTTGTTACCATAATATGATAAAGAATATGTTAAATTTTAATGCAGGTGAATGAATTTAATTTGACCCAAAGAATCAAGAATGAGTCTCAAGTATTCTGTGAATTTTAAAAGCCTCAAGTCTGGGGATAAATACAATAACTTTTGAATGAATGTCAATAGAATTTGGGGGTGTTTTGGTTTAGAAGGTAGTAATTGGAATAGATCTTTGGATTTTCTCATTTGCAGAAATTTGTAATAAAGGCAATCTTGTTATCTTAATTTTTAGTAATAAGTACAGAGAACTGATACAGCCACTTTGGATTTCAGTATGGTAATTTCTCAGAAAATTAAGAAACAACCTACGTCAAGATACAGCAATACCACTTTTGGGTATATAACCAAAGAATTTTCAATCATACCACAAAGACATGTGCTCAACTATGTCCATAGCAGCATTATTTGTCATAGCCAGAATCTAGAAACAACATAAATGCCCCTTGACCAAAGAATGGATAAAGATTTGGTACATTTACACAATGGAGTACTACACAGTGGAAAAAAATAATAACATCTTGAAATCTGAGAGCAAATGGATGGATCTAGAAAATATCATATTGAGTGAGGTAACCCAGACTCAGAAAGAGAAATATCATATGTACTCACTCATAAGTGACTTTTAGACATAAAGCAAAGAAAAACCAGCCTACAAATCACAATCCCAGAGAGTCTGGACAATGAAGAGGACCCTAAGAGAGACATACATGCATCTAATCTACATGGGAAGTAAAAAAAGACAAGATCTCCTGAGTAAATTGAGAGTGTGGGGATCATGGGAGAGGGTAAAAGGGGAAAGGTAAGGAAGAAAGGGGATCAGAGAAAAATATATAGTTCAATAAAAACAATATAAAAGATAAATTCAAATGGGATTGTTTATGTTTGAAGGGTTCAGGGCTCAGGAACATTACGACATTGTATTCATTACCGTGGAGTGCTTGACTGAAGTAAGGACACTGGATCAGATCTAAGTCTGAGAGTGAACTCGTCAATTTCCTGTCAGAAGCATCCCAGAAAGAGCGACAAAAAAAATGATACTCTCAAAGAGGAGAAGATATTATTGTAAGTTAAATGGCAAAGTAATTTTTAAAACATTACATATGATTGATGCTCCTTTGTTGAAGTCCAAATGGAATGAGAAACACACAGTTGACTCTCATGTCTGGTCTAGGGATCATAGCTCACTTTGGAAGAGAATGACGGTATAGGTTTAAAGATGTAAGCATCAGAAAGGATTGAATCATGGAGAAACGTCTTGTCTACTCTTTCTCCCACTTTAAATCTATGTATATTGAAAAGCCATGGAATGATTTAAATCCACTAACTGATAAATAATGTAATGTGCTTATAAGCTAATTTGTTAATTGTTATTTCACCTGATGAAGTATCTCAATTTAAATATGAAAACAACTAAGAAAAACAAGCAAATAAATAATCTGTAATTTTAAATGATACCCACAGAAACAGATTAAAGGGTAATCTTTCAGGTAAAAATGCATGGAAGAAGTAGAAGGTGTCAATTAAAATGGGGTCTGTGGGACAGAATCTCAAAGAGCTACTCTTTTTATATCGCTTCTCAACACACAAGTTTGATATTTAAATGAAAAGGATGTTGAGGAAAGTCTCCATTTTATTTCACTACCTTGGTCAGGAAATGTGTTATATGAAAATCATCTCCCTATAACCATCTCCACTAATGCCTTTCTGAAAAGTGCCATTCCATCCAGGCTCTTTCACAGTGGTTCTTCAAATTACCCACTCATAGAGACGGTTTTCTTCTTTGTGTCTTAATTAATGATAACCCCCTTTTCCCAAGTCTAAGTATTCAACCCAAGTTTTTATATTTCTTCTCTTGCTACTTGTCCATAGTCTTACCATAACATAAGGTTATCACATCTGCCTGAAACAGGAACAAACATGAAAATGATCTGGTTTTGGTGATATTGTCTGTGATACTTGTATCTCCATGTTCAGTAGAGTTAAAGCTACTGCCAACACTTCAGGACAAAATTTCTCGTGTAAAATAGAGTTTTGATTTTCTATGTATCACTCACCTCTTTCCATTTCATTGTGATTAGCTTTCCAGCCACATATTCCTTAGTGGATTCAGTAAAAATCAAGCATCTCAGGTAGGAGAATTTAGCTGTCATCATGCATTAAACTTTGAGCTTTTCCATCTATGATTATGGAGTGCCATATATCTTCTAACTTAGTTTCTTGTTTCCAACTTTTCTCTCCTCACATTATAGGAATTTCTTTATGGAAATAAAACTGATTTTTGCCAGGGGCCAGCCCTGGTGCTTGGTAGGTTCCAGAGAAGAGGCAAGGAGTAGGGAAAGTAAGAAGTGAGACAGGCCATGGTGGTGGTGAGAATCTCCAAGCCTAACTGATTATCAGTCAGAAAGCTTATTTATACAGAATTAATGATGCTTTAAAACATAACTCATATCAGTTTTTGCTTTGGTCATATGTTTCATTTCCTCTTGCATCTTTTAGCCATCAGCAATACACCATGACAAACCAGAGTTATCTTTTACAATAACTTACCTTCAAGTTTAGGCATCATGGTAAACAGAGTTATCTTCTATAATCATTTCTATTCAGCAAACCCATAACCCAATTTTTAAATATCTAGAGATATATGACAGCCAGTTCTTAGGCTACCAGCTTTTGTGGCTTCAAAGACACTAGACATAAAGAAAAACTCCAAGTCAGTCTGGGCAGAATGCCATGTCCCAAGTTCTATATTGTTAAGTCTTAAAAGTGAGAGTGCCGATTGTCAATAGGCCCAAGAAAATATTCAGGCCAGTGATTCTGTGGTTATTATTTCAGTCATAATACAATGTTTACATTTATATCTTTATGGAATATGTTTATATGTTGAATCCTGGCATTCTATTGTTCCTTGATCATACGACACCACAGTGGCTTGGCACGAGCTAAAAAAGGTCCTGACACCTCATTCTTTTATCATCTTTCCACATCATTCTTTGTCCATCAATATAAGTCCCTGTGTAGGGCAGAGGTAACTTCAGCTAATCAAACTTTGTGGCTATATATGCCACATGATGGTTAGAGTACTGTGGGAAGAGGCTTACAATCTGATCTGCTGCCAACTCCTCTAGACAGCTGCATCTTGCTGACCTTTTTAAGTTTACTTTATCTTGTTCCTGAGTAAGTATAGGGTCAGGTGTTTCAAGAATATCTCATAGCCTCAGCAAGAGACCTCTGGCTTCTTTATGTGTATTACAACCTCCAAGGCATAAGGAAGACCTTCAAGTAGATAAGGATATCTCCCTAAAAGTGGGAGGGGTAGTATGCTTAGGACTTTCTTGGGGAAGCTTAGAAGCAGTACTCCTAGAAGAAGGCATAAATAATCCATAGGACATTTTCCATCAATCCAACATCCCCACATTGCACAAATATAAAAAAACCCCAAGCATGCAACATGTGGAGTTCATAATCAAAAGTAATACAGCGACCATCAAGTGGCTCAGGTTTTGCTTAATCTTTGTCAAGCAGCTGTGCTGGCTTTATGACTTTGCTGTTCCTATCAGATATGGCTGTATCAGATATTTTTCTATTTTCTTCTCAATTTAGTCATCCTTAAGTTTATTGTCCTTTGCTGTAGCTTCTGTAGCTTCCTGTAACCTATTCTTTTCGCAGATTATACATGTTCTTGGTATACTCAGAATTATTTCTTGATGGGATTTCTAAATGACACACTTTCTAATGTTTTCTGCAACCTCCAAAAAAAAAAAAAACACTAATTCTAATGGATGTCACTATATACCAATTTAGATTTACAAACAAAATAAACTTCAATCTAGAGAGCTTTATTTCAAAGCCATGGTTCACACTGTGACTCTAGTTTCATACAGCGGGTCCACCTTTTGCTTGGTGGTTAAAGCAGGATACTAATGAACATGTTCTGGAGTGATACGTGGGTTTCTCTGATGTACCACACCTCTCACGAACTACCTTCCATCCCTGGTGCTTCTGATTGGAAAATCTCCCTGCTTCCCAATTACTTATATTGCTTTTATTCAAATAACATCATCTATCCCCATCCTTGAATATGGTATCTTTTCATCATATACAATAGATCACTCAACATGTTTCCTTTCCAAGATTTTCCATTATCAACTGTTTGATTTGATTTTCTGATTTCCTATAAATTGCACAATGGAAAATTACCCTGAAATAAATGGTGAAATTTAAACAGAATGCATGATTTTGTTTAGTGCATACCCCACATGATGTAATTTTAGTTTCCTTTACCTCAGTTACTGTTCATATTTCACAGAGCTTCATATTAGAAATAGAACTGCTTGTTTCCATAAAAGGCAATCTTCTATTGGGATTTACCTGATATACCGATATTCAGAGAGCACATTCCTTGTTATCTACCAGGTTAATTCTTGTTTCCCTGTGGTTAAAAGGCTGTTGCTAAAGAAAAGAAAATGTACAAATACTTGAGTCAGTTTAATATTCACAAATAAAACATCATGGGTGTTGGCATGGGATAAAGTCAGAATTCATTGTTTGTGTATAAGGAATGTTGAAATTTTAACATATTTAAGAAAATTAATATAATTATTCTTGAATGACAAGATAAAACAAGACCAATTATTCACAATTTGGAATAAGTTTTATATAAATACAAAGTGAATCTATATTCTTAAAGTTTCCTAGCCACAGTAATTTTTACGTAGTATGTACAAATAATATGATTGAAATTTTGAACTTTGTAGTGCATATAAGTGCTATATGTACTACATATGTATGCATATGTGCTACCATTGAAAATTGAATGTATTTCTATAGAAAGAATAGTTTATATTAAAACTTGTTATCCCCACAAAAAAGGATATTTATAATTCCATATGTGAGTGAGTGAATGACTAATACACTACTTAGTCATTTATGCCAAGATAAACATTAAGTAAATAGATATCATAGAAAACAGCATTTACATAAAATATCAGAAAAAAGGCAATTTATTAACTTGTCAAATTTTATCAATTTAATAAAGAAAAGAAAATATTGCCTTGAGGAGAAGCAAATTAATATAAACTCAAGCTTCACAGAAATATAGTCTCTTTTTTGATAATGGAATGGAAAATGGAAAAGTAAAAATTTAGTAATTGTCAAGGCATAGAAATTGATGATGCTCATATGATTTTAAAAAACAACTTTAATGGTCAAATGAAAGCAAGGTTCAATTTGCAATCTAAGAAACAGCCTACTGATGTCATAAACATCCACAGACCCACTCAGAATCTATTAAGAGAGCATATTTCCATATGATAAGATGGAACACAATTTACACAAAGCATATTTAAGAGAAGGAGGGAAAGGACTTTATTTCAGCATGAATAAGAAGTGTGTCAGGCTCGCCCAATGGTTTATTGAGTGAAGGCAGCTGCTGCCAGTCCTGACCATCAAAGTTTATCCAGAAAGCTGATGAGATGGAAAAAGTGAACCTGATTTCCATGAGTGATCCACATTCACACTCCCCGTATACACACAAAATAATATAAAAATTGTTATCAGCTCTGAGTCTTCACAATGGTGATTTTAATATCTTAACTGGACAACCAGTACAGAATGGATGTGGGAGTGGCAGTATCAAAATCCCTGTGTCTCTTGGTTTTAAGTGATGTCCTACAGTGATAAATTAATCCACCTGATCAAGAATACGAACAGTGACTAGGGATCTTCTCTTGGAACACTGATGCGGGATTCCCCTCTGTATGCCATGAATATGTTTAACTACCATTGGTTTATAAAGAAGCTGCTTTGACCTATGGCAGGGCAGAATAGAGCTAAGAGGAAAAACTAAAGTGAATGCAGGAAGAAACAAGGTGGAGTCAGAGAGACACCATGTAACTGCCACAGGAGAAAGATGCTAGAACCTTACTTGTAAACCATGAGACTCATGGTAAAATATAAAATAATAGAAATGGGTTAATTTAAGATGTATGAGTTAGTTAATAAGAAGCCCGAGCAAGTAGGCCACACAGTGTTGTAATTAATACCGTTTTGTGTGGTTATTCAGGTTTGGATGGCTGGGAAATGAATGCACAGTCTCCATTTATAGAACACGCTGAGGAATGGGGGCGTTTGCTGACTGTTGTGGTGTTTGCTCTTCAGTCCTTAAGCCTACCCAGCAGACCCACTCTCTCCTGTGCCAGGAATGTGTTGCCTTGGCACCATGTCCTTTCTATACTCAGCACTAACCCTGGAATAGAAAGAGCTGTCTGCGAGTGCTCACCAACCTGTGCTGAAGCAAGAGCATCCTAGATACAGATGAGGTCACTGAAAACGTGGCCAAGCAGGTATAGTCCATTGCCACTGAGAATACCAAGGAGAACAGGCACTTCTACCACCAGCTGCTGCTGACTGTGTGAAATCCTTTACTGCAGGGGTTGGGATATGACCCTCTTCCATAAGACAGTATACCATAAGGCAGATGAAGGACTTCCCTTCCCCCAAGTTAGCAACCCCAAGAGCAGTATTGTGAGGATTGAGGTGGAGAAAGATATGGTGTCCCAGCCAGGAACCAATAGCAAGATCACCACCTAAGGGCTGGATGGCTGTCTAAACACTGTGCCAGGATAAGAAGCATGGAGCTGACTTTACCAAGTGGTGCTGGGTATTAAGATTCAGAAACACTCCTTCAGCAATTGCCATTATGAAAAATGCCAATGTTCTGGCCCATTATGCTAGCATCTGCCAACAGAATGGCATTGTACCCATTGTGGTGCCTGAAATCCTTCCTGATAGTAACCATGACTTGAAGCACTGTCAGTATGCAGTGGATATGGTCCTGACTGCTGTCTACAAGGCTCTGGTGATTACCATGTCTATCTGGAAGACACATCCCTGAAGCCCCACAAGGTCATTCTGCCTTGTTTGCACTCACAAATTTTCCAGTGCTGACATTGCCATGGCAACTGTCATAGTGCTTTGTTGTATAGTGCTCCCTGATGTCCCTGGGATCACTTTCCTGTCTGGAGGGCAGACTGAGGAAGAGGCATCTCTCAACCTCAATGCTGTTAACTAGTACTCACTGCTGAAGCCATGGACTTTCTCCAGGCCTTGCAGGACTCTGTTCTATAGGCCTGGGGCAAGAAGGAGAACATGAAAGCTGCTGAGGAAGGGTACATCAAGTGATCCCTGGCCAACAGCCTGGCTTAGAAAGGAAAGTATACCCTGAGTAGTCAGTCTGAAGCCACAGACAGTGAATCTTCTTTTGTCTCTAACCATGCCTGCTAACCAGAGGTAATCTAAGACTGCCCGCGCTTCTGGGTTCTAAAGGTGAGCACCTGCAGACGGGCCCGAGGCGCGGAGAAGCATGAATGTTAAAATAGCCCCTGTGTGACCCATGTGGGTGCATGCATGGTTCCATCCATGTATGACTCAGCTAAAGCCTAGTGCGGATTCGTGAGCACGTCATCTGAATATGACATAGTCAGTCCAACCCCCTATGCGCATGTGCTAGACAGCTTTTAAATGCTGTACACGCTATCTTTCTCTGTCTCTCTGCACACCCATTCCCAGGCCTGTATGACCCCTGTTAATAAACTTCTAAGCAGGTTTGTTGCATGTTCCGTGTTTCCTTCTCACTCACACCAGATAATTTCACTAGGTCCCTGGCTACCCACCTGCTTTTGAAGAGGGGGCCTTAAAGATCTTCCCAATCACTCTTGCTGCCCTCATGACTGGTGAGTGGAGTTGTGCCTGTGAATGCTAATTCTGTCATCCCTTCCAGCCCACTGCGAATAAGTAACTATTTAAGGGGGACAAAAAAAGAAAGCTGTAGTTATAAAACTCAAGTATATAAATTCAAATTCAAGCAGCAGCACCTGCAAAATACTATGCCCAAATTTAACCTAAAATTTTATCTAAATGCTTCTCCTTCATAACTGTTGAATAAAATATTTATAAAAGTACAGGCTATACAAAACTGTATAGAAGGAAATTTGACCATTAAAAAATTCCAGCAACACATAAGAAAGAAAAGGACTATACGGATAGAAAAGAACACAAGACGACAAAAAGAAGAAAGTGCTTTATTGAAAGTAGGTGAACTCATCCATGAGAGAGGCTTCTTTTTATAGTAGATGGGAATTAACTCAGAGATCCAAGACTGGAGCACATGCAGAGAATAAAAGACTTTAAATGTTGGATTCTAATGGTTGTCCTTACCACACTCCTCACCTCAGGGCTCAAGGGTCTATTCAGAAGAAGGTGCATAAAGACTGAATGAGCCAGAGGTGGAGGTGGCTTTAAGAAAATAATGTTCCGCAGACACAATATGGTAGATGCATACATGAACTCCCAGAGACTTACTGCATTCCCAAGCCATGAGAAATCTCAAGACAGGCAAAAATCCCATCATGGAAAAGGGAGCTTGGGAATAAGTTCCAGCAGTAGCCAAGGGGCTATTATTGGCAGTTGAAGTTTCCTTCAATAGAGTTAATGGGATACGTCCACCATACTGCATAGTAGGGACATGTTCAGGAGTAGTCGGCTAGAACAGTGCCATGTTTTATATATTTGTCCATCTGATTTTTAAAAGTGAGATAGAATATGTAGTTGTGTGGATGGGAGGTGGGGGAGAATAAAAGAAATAAATTCAAAAAAGAAAACTTTGTCTTTGATTATAAATACTATCCGCATGCATGATTTATTTAAAAGTATATCTTCTTGAGATTTTTATGATATTTTTTATTCTCTGGTTTAATGCATATTTAAGCATGATAACTTAAAAGAAACTTATCAATGATGGTGTTTTTACAGTGCTCTTGTTCTTCAGGTTTTCTCTTAGAAATGTACAATCTCAGCTTTAGCCCATCAGTCACACTTCTGCTAACAAATTGCATTTCAATGTAATCCCTCTCCTTAGAAGAAAATTAAAAAAAATGAGTTTATGAAAAACTCTAAAACATGTATTTGCTGAGTGTTTTGCCTCATATACAAGAATGTAACTCAGCTCATGCTCAATGGGCTTTAGTCAGACTGCATCTGCAGGAAGCAGCTTCAGTCAGTTGTGCTGGGCTATAAAGCCTGACTGGATTTTTCTAAACAGGGCTTTATGTGGCAGAGCTCTCCTGGGGATTGTCTTTTGACAGGATGAGGCAGCTGCTCTGAGGGAGAGAGTTTAAGGGAGGGAATGGATCCAAGTTGGGAAAGAGCAAAGAGAAGACTCAAGGTAGAGCAACTAGCATACATCACTCCTGGCATTGAACATGGCATTCATGTGTGAGGATTCTCTAGACCCGTTTTTTGTTTTTCCTCCCCCTTCATTATTGGCTGTGGAAGGATACGCAGTGTTAGCAGAGGATCTTCCCAGCAGTCAGAAGTCATGCTCCAGAGTGTGGAAAGCACGTCTTCACGTAAAAGCCCCACAGCAAGAATCTGTTGACAAACAGGTGCAACCAGAATGAAGCCTCCAAGTTACCAATGTCTCCACTCCAGAAAAACTCTTTCCTCCACTTTCGGCAGGTAGCAGCACACTAGGAGGCACACGGGTAATGAGCTATAAATAAGTAGGAATTATTTCTTTCAGTGAAAATACAGCATTAAAATATGTTCAACACATTCATTTATTGTTATTTGAAATAATGATCACAGAATAGTCCTCCAGACACACACACACACATAGACACACACAGGAGAAAGAGAGAGAGAGAGAGAGAGAAATAAAGAGAGAGAGATGCAGTTGTTGTTTTCTTCATTTTATACAAGGAAAGGGAGAGACAGGGAGGTGTTTATGAAATATAGTGAATGATGTAATGAATGACTGATTGTACAAATCATCTCCATCAGAGTGGAGGCTTGCAATAGATTGATTGAAAACAGAAATAGCTGAACAAAATAATGAATTAGTAGCACAGAAATATATAAAATAAGTTGAAAATATTCATCATATTGAGACAAAAGTATCTTTTATTTAGAAATTAAATACCATGATAGAGTAGAAATCTTAAGTGATGTCACATCAGTTAATTCCAGTTTACATATATGCATAAAGTTTACATAAACTACATTTATGAATATTGGATTGACTAATTTCTGTGTACATTTAAAATCACACAGAAATAAACAAATTAAAAATAATCATCTCAGAGTTCTGGGTGTGTTGTGTATGTATGTAAGACAGGCCACCTGATGTAGATCTCATTTCATATTTTTGAAATACTTACTGCTAATGCAATTTACACACAATCTTAGGATTCACTTGATTGCTTTTGTATAAAAATATGTCAACTCAAGATTACCTTCTTTCCTCTTTGATTCTGTTAGAACATGGTCAAAGGAATGACCTGTGGTGTAGAATGCCATCGGATACTGTGAGAGAAAAAAGCAGAATGCCTTATACCTCAGGTGCATTTTGTTCCCTGGATTGTTCTTGGATGTGATTTTATGCATTTAGATAGAAATATTACATTATAATTTGTAGAAAAACATTTCAATTTAAGAAATTGAGAAAATGTACAGAACTTAGTCAAAAGTGAGGCAAGTAGATTTAACATAAGATAATCTACAAAATTATCATGCATATTATTTATATAGCATATTTACATTTATTGATTTACATATTTTGAACCATCCTTGTCTTTCTGAGATGAAGATTCTTCGTCATAATGTAAAATATTCTTTCTTCCTTCCCTCCTCCTCCTCCTCCTCTTCTTCTCCTTCTTCGTCTTCTTCGTCTCTGATGGTGGCCTGACAGGAGCAGTGGTCATGTCAGCAATTTTGGGATTACCTTATATGGGTCTTGGTCAGTTGATGATGCATTATGAGTAGTGGTTATGACATATTTTTATATTGCTTTACTTTATTTGTGCATTTAATGAAGTATAGTTGTTTGAATTCTTCAAAACCTATTAGGATAATATGGTTTTTGCAACTCTTCTTAGAGGAATATCTGCAGGCAGATTAGCTACAAGGGCTAGCGAATCTTGGTGTTGGTTATCAAATGAATTTAAGTGATCTCATGTCTTTTATGTGGCAGCAGGATGAAGAGTAGGGCTATACACTAAGCAACAAAGTGAGCACGTAGAGTTAAAACTTTCATCATCCCAGGTTCTATGAACCTTCATCTTTAAACTAAGTAATTTTATGAATCTTCTCGTGGTCACATGCCTAACTCAGATACAGTAAACTCAGTCTCTGATTAGGTACCTAAAGGGATCAAAGATAATACACAAATATATGCTCTGGGCTTTTCTTTGAGATGAATATCTCAGACATAAAAATCAAACACCCATATATATATTTCAGATTTCACTAGAAACAACTCCTCCAACTTTTGGAAAATTCTGGAAATACTGGAGCAAACTAACAGACCATACAGTGAACTCTGAGGTCACTATGATGCTAACTGGGTCATAAGAAGTTCTCTGGTTCCTCAGAAGTCAAAGGTTTGATCATCTAGGGAACTCTGGTATAAATCATGAGGAATCTTTCTCTGGTGTTTAGATCATGTTGAATTAAAAAATGAGAACTTTCTTGCAAAAGATTCATGATATCTTTACAATAAGAAGTGGGTAAACGTCAAAAGGAGATTGTTGCACCTAATTTATTCCTTGAAATCCCTTGTACAATCACATTGTCCTTTATTAGGTCTCCAAGTTCTGAGAAATTAAGAAAGACTTGAGGAATATATGAGTGAAGATAAAATCCGTTATATTTGAAGTATCATTATAGTTATTATTCTCTTTTAAAGTAGGAGTATGATTGAGAAGTGCTTGCATTGAAAAGGCTTCACTTATTTTAATGATGATAACTGTATTCTAGGGTGGAGGAGGTCAAATTTCAACAGTATCTGCCAGAGGTAAAATGAATGATAGTGGTCATTATGATGAGCAGAAGGTCTGAGCTGCTCATTAGAATGGCCTGATCCAGGGAAGCCTTTCACAGCAACCAGTGCCTTGTCAAGTGCTCTGTGAAAATATTAAATAAATGTTATGATATCAGACATCTTACTTAATGTACACTAAATAATACTAATATAGGTCCAATGAATAGAAATCTAACTTTAGATTGGACTAGAAATCGAGATATATTGGCTCTAAGTTCTCTGGACTTAAATCAACAGAGAATCACAGAGTTCACAGAAAAAATGAAATAAGCATATTATAGATGGGGAAATAAAAAAGAATTTTTTCACAATACTTCAAAAAACAGGCTTTGTTGATATGACAGTTTTATGATGTATAGTAAGTTGGTGAATCAAATTCATTCTTCTAAAATGAAAAATTAAGGAGTAGCAATTGAAAACATTTTTAACTACAAGTAACATAATATGTAAATGACAGTGCTTTACATTTATTTTGCTCAGTCAAAACTCTTTTAAATATGGCATTAGTGTTAGGTAGCTGCTCAGTAATGGGTTGTTAGTTCACATCATCTCTTCAGCTTTAAATGCCAACATTTTTAATATTTCTACTTTACCTTTCAGTACAGTTGAAACATCATGAGCTTGGAATATGGAAAGATGTTTACAAATACCTTACATCTCTGTTCCAGCTAAAAATGCCTTTTCCCCCAGAAACATTCAAGGGACCATGGACTTGACTTACTGTCTAAAATTCTGCCATTATCCCTCTATCCTTCTATTCTTTCTGAACTACAGTGGAGAAAAAAAAAGAACCAAACTTTCAAGCACTTCATCTGCAAATAAATCCCTTGGAAACAAAGCTTGTATATCCAACTGGAAGGTCTGTTATACATGCTTACTAAGTATTTATATTGCAGTTGCTCATTAGCTGAGTACCAGTCTATGTGAACTTGCTTTTTCATACAGTAACATCCAGACTCTCCTCCTAAAAAAAAAAATATCATTGAACCTAAAGTACAGCAGGACAGGGGTGAGGAAGAAAAGAACATAAAGCTGCTGGTGCCTTCTCTTTTCACTTTTCTTGCTACATATCTAGATCTGCATTTTAATGTAAGCAGTTTTGTGAGGCATCCAATTAACAGTCGTCATTTTGTTTACCATGCGTTTCATTATTTGACAAATGACTGTATGACTTTTTCCCTTCAGGATGATAATCGCAAGGACTATTTAATATTCTCCCTGTGGTGTTGTATGGAGGCCTCTTGTTTGTTCCCGGCTGCACAGCCCAGGTAAAGTTCCAGCATCTGTCTCCGGCATTTACTCCGCATTGCCTTCTCTTAATCCATTCTCACTCTTACTGGTCTCCTTATTCCCAACTAGCCATCTCTGGCATCCCTGTTTGTTGTTTGTAGTGTTTTGCTTTATTTGGATCAGGTCTTGTGCACATCTATTGTGTGCTTATCTTTTAACTCCTCATTCATATACAGAAAACGGTGATTCATATCTTTTCCTCATCCTTCGACTTTTGTAGCCTTTATTGGTATCTTCTACTGTTGTTCCCTGAGCTTTGCTGGAGGTGATATAGCTATCCCATTTAGGGTTGAACACCCAATAGTCACTTACACTTTGACCAGTTGTGACTCTCTACATTAGTTGCTTTTCTCTTCAAGACTCTTCTCTGACCTAGGCTGAAAATGGTCTTAATGTATAAGTAGAAATGTAAACTTTTAAAAAGAGATTTTGGTACCCATTCATGAAACAAAATATCAATAGCACATTGTCCTCTAAGGAGCTCTGCCAACATTGGCCTTTTACCAGATTTGCAGTGCCAAACATATGTTTACTCTCATAGAACAGGCCAGAAAGTAATTTGTTATGCCTATAAGAGTCATGCCACTATTACAGTGGTTAAAGCATCTTGCCTTCTACATTGCCATCCTTGAACACAAAGTAGTCAAATGAGAAATTGCACTGATGATTTTTCTTCCCCAGAAGCTTTTTTAGAGGTTTCCAGTGTTATAAATGTTACCTACCCAAGTCCACCCCAAGTCCATATTGATTTCTTTTTGTGTTATACCTAATGCATATGGTTGTTTTCAGTAAAACTGCCTTACCCTGGTTCATAACCAAGAATAATGGGAAAAGTCCGTACTGTTTTGTGAGTCTCTCAGGCTCTTGAGACAACAGTTCATAAGAAGTTATCCTATACCTGGCACTGTGATTTTGTGTAAAAATCTGTATCTTCTGGGAACAATATTTTCAAATACTACAGAATGTCTGTGCTCATACCACTCTGTAATTTTATATTTATTTTAATAATAAAAAGTAATTACTGAAAACACCTACATCAATTCTCTAAAATTGCAAGTACTAGTTATCATCTGCTAAATATTTCTTTCATTATGATTTAATATTTCCAGTTCTCTATTAAAATAACCATTCTAAAATTATTACTTTGATGGAAATCTGATCAATAGTAATTAATAGTAAAGTCTGACATAATGGAATGACAGGAATATTTATTCACTTGTTGATATTTTGAAAATATGTAGATGACAAGCTAGATTAAAGTTTTGTTGATAAAAAGAAAAGCAGAATTTTTGTCTCTGTCCCAGTTTTCAAGAATACTTAAATGAATAAGTAAATAAATATTTAGTATATCTTCAATGCACAAAACACACTTAGGTTCAGTTTAAATTAACAACAATGTACAGAACTAACTCCTACTCTGAATAATGCTTAATGCATCACTTAAGAGTGGTGTCTAGCCCGGCGGGTTTGGTGCACAACTTTAATTACAGCACATGGGAGGCAGAGGCAGGTAGATCCCTGATTCTGAGACCAACTTGGTTCAGATTGCATTCCAGAACAACTAGAGCTATACAGAAAAAACCCTGTCTTGAAAAACAGAAACAAGCAAACAAAAACCAACAAAGAGTGACATCCAGCTGCCAATTAGAGAATTAAAATACTGGACCTATTTAAATATATAAAAAGAGTACTTCCAAGGGGCACAACAGTAAATTCTTGCAGTCTACCCTCATCACAGAGATTCAAATGCTATCCAGCATTTTGTTCAGTGATTACCAGCTGAGATCTCATAAGCTCCAGCTGTTTGCTCTTGTTATAGTTGCGACTCATAGAGCTGAATATAAAACATATGAACACGTATCAATAATTCTTCTGATACATAAAAATGACTCTAAGGAAAATTTATTGCAAGCTTCTTTCTGTCCTAGCATTTAGTTGAAACCTAATATATTAGTGGAGGTTACATAAAACAATGTAAATGAGTAATGGGAGAGTAGGTTCAGTTTAATAAGAATCTTTTCAATACATTTAATGCATGTTCTTCTGCTAATATGTAGAAAAATAAGCTAATTTCACATTGACTATTACATTTTTAAGCTCTACTCATAAAAGAAATAGAAGTACTTGTGAACTCCAAATGTGATGCCTGATTTATGTTTTTGCTGTATTTAAAATATCAATTTAACATTTAAAGTGTAAAAGAAACATAGAATTCAACATTCAATGGGAATCAAATTAAAATCAAACAATGATTAATTAATCTTTATGAAGTTATAAGTATGGCATGTAATTCGTGCTTTACATCCTTCATTATCTGAGTTGAAATAATTCCTAATGATATTGAGATTTGAAGTAAATTGCAACATTTTCAATCATCATCTGCAAAATACCAAAATAGTAATTCTTTCCCAATTTAGTTATCCCTTCTTATTAAAGAATGATTGTCATTGTATCCAGGGCTTGGGATCCTGGGAATATTGTAAAACAAGTCAGATGCCAGGAGTTAAAATATGAGTATTAGATATATTGGCTCAGCTGGCATTTGTTAAATCTGTATCACATTCATATACACACCCATACATGTGTGGGCACAGTATCAAAACATATCTTAGCAAGCACATCTGTATAACTAGCATTCAGATACAAAGTCCAGAACCCAAAGTTCCATTCATGCATCTGACCTGATATTAGTTTCACCCAATTTTGTGTCTGGCAACCATAATTCAACAATACATAAATGATATCTGACTGTATAATTGCATATAGATGTAAATATTCAATATCATGTAGAATATATTCAATTTCCTAAATACATCCTGATTTCTAAGTTCATTGTCTTCTATAGAAGCATGTGGATAATTTCTACACTTTGTGTGAGGTGGAGTTGCTATTAAATTACTGTGTGTGTGTGTGTGTGTATACTTTGGGAACATATAGGTATTTTCATAGGTGTGAAATGTTTGGTTGCATGGTACACATAGAGCTGGTTTTTATAGATGGAAATTTTCCATTTGATTATAGTAACATAGAGACTAATAGGGACCGATGATGTCATATCTTTTCCAATACTTACATTTGCCTTAATTTTTGTGTTAGACATTGTGGAATGGACGATCATTTTAAAATTGTGCTTTATTCTTTAATCATTTTTTGGAGATTATGATTCTGTCATCCTTTCTTTCTCTTTTCTCCCTCAAAATCCTCCTATGTAATGCCGCTTGCTCTCTTTCAAATTCATTATCTCTTCTTCTCTAATGTTTATTTTTTACATATTCATAAATAAATAAATACAACCTTTTAAGTTTGTATAATGTCACTTGCATGTATGTTTTCTGGGCTAATAACTTGATATTGGATAATCAATTGGATTTTATTCTTTTCATAAGAATATTTTGTTAGTGCATGCTTTGCAAGAATTTTTGCTTTCTTAGACCTTTTAAAAATATCAATGCAAGTCTGTTTATTGTCATATTCATGGTTTGGAGTGTTTCTTTTTCTATTTAATAATATATGATGTGGGTATGAAATACTTTATTGATGTCATTAGCAATTAAATTGTAAATATAATGTCCTCTTCTAGAAATGGCCTTCTATTTTGGTTGGAAAATGTTAATTATTTTTATGTATTTAAGCATAAAATTACAGAATGGCACCATTTTCCTATTCTATCCACTTGCTTCTGTTGCTAATAATGTTCTTAATGGAATATAGTAGTTCAGTTTATCCAAAACTGTTTTAAATGTTGACAAGCTAGATAAACACAGATCCATTAACCGTCAACATCTGTATGTATTTCATTTTCCCTGAAAAGCAGTGATATGTTGAAAAACAGACCACAAAGTTTCTAAGTCAGTTTTGCTCAGGATTTTCTACAATGCAAGATAACATTTCTTAAATTATTAAATTGTTACTTTAATATAGAGTAATTTTTATTGATGGAATTGTCTTTTTCCTGAGCTGTGTATTGCTATATAGTCCAGGCTTGCCTCAGAGGTTGGTATCCTCTTAATTTGCTATCTCCACTGTTAGGATTATAGATGTAGAGTATCATGCCCTTCTGAAACAGAATTATCATTAATTAGAAAATAAATGACATTTATAATTTCTATAACCACTTAATGTTTCATGTATTCTTTGAAATTCATTTGTACAATCATTGTATATGTTTTGAGTTAAAACACTATTATTTTCTTTAAATTAGCTGAAGTATCCATCAATGTCCCAGAACACAAAATGTTACACAATTCTGTTGCGTTAGAATATTTCTGTTGTCAGATATCAAATATCACACTTTCCTATTCATAAATGCTACTTAAAATATTTAAAACTCTATTTTTTAGAAAGTTTACTATATTTTAATTAAAGTCCATTGCTTTGTAGATTACAGAATGCTTATCATTTCAACCAAACAACAACTCCTGCATTTTTTTGAGAATATAACACTAAGAGATTAACCTTAAAATTGATATACTGTATTATCAAGTCCTGGTATCATTGCTCTTGATTGTCCACTAGAACTTAAGACCCTATTGCTTAACACACACTGAACACAGGACTTGGAAATTTGACCAATTATCTTAGCCTTGAAAGGTGCTATGCAAACAGCAAAGGGAGAAAAGCAAGTCATAATCATACCCAGGAGTAAATACTGGGCATGAAAAGATATCTGCAATGGGGCAATCATGGCAGTTACATCGCAGAGTAACCATAGGTTTCTAATTGGACTTAAGGCTCACTCAGTAGAAGGTAATCTTTACCTATAACAGCCAAATTCCTTTGGTTGGAGATAACCTAGACTCTAGGGAGAATCTGCTTCTGCCACTTCCTAAATTAAAGTGTTTTCTTTTCTAACTGTATTCTATTTATTTATTCTTATATACACAGGGAGTATAGCTTTCACTCTTCATCAAAGCAGGCTATATTTTGTAGCATAAGGCTATTGTATAAATCAATAACTGGTCAAAAGGCAGAGAACGTGTGATCATGGGATGTTGCACTTGTATGCTTAATCAAGATACAAAATTCTTGTATAGAATTGCATTTATTCTAGGTATATAAATTCTTATATAAATTGGCAACTACTGAAGTTATTAGAAAACAAAACAGGTTTTGAAATAATTTTTTCCTTCTATAAAAAAATTTTGACAAATTATTGTGGTATATTTAATCAAATTTACTGAAATAAATTTGATGTGTTGCTTTTCCTATCGCCCTGACCTATGAGAGTAACTAAAAAGGATGAAAATATTTCTTTGTTTAATGATTGGAAAGGTATCAGCCCACTGTAGTTGGAACCCCATGGTGCAGCATAGCAAATCACATCATGGCAGCTAGGAAGCAGAGAAAGTGATGTTACTGCCAGTTTAAGACATTGTCCAGGAGAGCATGTTTTCTAACTGACATACTTTCTCCAACTGGGTTCCACATATTAATATTGTCACTATGTTATCAATACATCAATTTATAAATCCATTGCTTAGACCATAGCCCTTATGATTCAATTGTCTCTAAAATGCCTTCAGAAGTATGCTTTATCCATCTCCAATTCATCCTTTAATCCATTCAAATTGACTGTTAAAGGCACATATCTATTTGAAAAACTATAACATGTCTTATTTAGCAAGTTTTCTCAATATGTCATAACATTAAACATCATATGAATTCAGTTTAAAATTTTATTGTTTAGTTTTAGCATTAGGTGACCACTTTTATATTTCTATTGCAAGGAACCCTGGGGTTGGTGTCACAAAAAGTCCCAAGTTCATCTTTGGTTGAAGACTAGAAAATTCAGCCAAAGTATTGGACAAGTCGAATATATGGTGTGAAGATGAATTGGTTGCATCTTATCTTGAAATGGCATTGAAATTTATTCATACTCAGAAGTATCTTTACTTACTCTCGATAAGAACCCCTATATTTTTCTTATTTGACAGCAAGAGAGAATGAAATACAGGCATAATTGTAATATGTGTGTGGTGTCTGTCACATCTCAAGGAAACTAGCCTCATATTGTGAGCAGCATCAGAATTTCAGAGCTTCATTAGCCCCAGAATACTCTAGAACACCTTCATATCTTTAATTGTTACTTGCTCTTCCACTTAAATTTCTTATTGCATTCAAACTACAACAATGAATTATTTCTAAACTTTATGGAGAAGCTCTACAAATCATAAAAAGAAAATAAACCATATTCTAATATGTCTCAATACCCTTCTAGTGTTTAAACTTTAGAAGAAAAATCATTTTCTGTTTCCTACTAGTAGTGTCTATTAGCTAAATGTAGGTTTTGTAAAATCGAAGATGTACCACAAAAGTAAAGATAAATTAAGTTAAATTACAGCTTGTTGAATATATACTATTTTAAATGTGTGATTTGTAAAGTATTTATAACAAAACTATATCTAATTCAAATGATTGTAAACTATATATTTCTGTCAAGAGTAAATTATGGTAATGGGTACAAAGTTGGTCAGGATTTATTCAAATAAATCAATATTGATCAACACTGTCCTAGATTTGTCTATATGATTAAAAACATATTTTCTTAGTAACTCAACTAATGACTAATTAAAAATGTTTTCTAATTCAAAATTATTTGTCTTGTTAAATAGAAAAATATTTCTATAATAATATGTCAGGTGTTGTAAACAGTGTTGAAGCTCAGTTGGTACAGTCCTGTTTAGCAGACACAATAACACAGGATTCATCTGCTGAATTATCAAAATTACTGAATTTCATAAGTAATGGATAGATTTATGTTTTGAACAAGATACCAAGACATAACTAACCCTTCAATTGATAGACACACACACAGACACACACACACACACAGACACACACACATATTGAATTGAATATATATCTAAATGAATATAATTCAATATATATATTTGTATTTAAACCACCAAATTTTTTAAAATACAAGATTTATAATGCACCAACAGAGGTTCAACTCAGATCCTGAAGCCTAGGAAAATTTCTTCCCATACTTTGATTATGGTATGTACTCACTCATTAGTGGACCCTAGCTATAAAATAAAGGTCACCAAGCACTTAGCTCGCAAGCCCAGAGAAGCTGAATACCTAGGTGAACCCAAAGAAAGCATACACAGAACCTCCTGGAAGTTGGAAGCAAACAGGATCATCAAGCAAAAGTTGGAAGCCAGGGGCGGGGATAGAGGTGGGAGAA